>WYDF02117095.1:0-10236 GCA_009867245.2 Adranes taylori
AGGATGTTGCTTAGTCTTCCAAAAGCTGCCCAACCAAGGCCGATTCTTCTCTCTAGTTCCCGGGTTTGGTTATCTCTACCTATGAGAATTTCGTGCCCTAGATACTTGTATGTGCCTACTTGTTCTACATGATTTTTACCCAGTGATATTCGTTGACTTATCACCAAGTTGGTCATAAATTGAGTTTTGTTAAAGTTAATCTTTAAGCCAACTGTTTTTGAGGCGTTATCTAGTCTATTGAGCATTTCCCTTCTTCTTGTTAGTACAATGAAAATGAGCATAAAAGTGGTCAATGTTATCAAAACCAACGCCCCATTTTTTTATATACTGTGCACTGAAATGGACTTTCTTTTTCACACTGAAGTTCTATGGCTATCGAAAAGCAATATGCTGGGGAAGCTATTTTAACTGAGAAAAGAGCTATTTTAGGTTAGTAAGAAAATAAAGCATTTACTAGAGCAGCTACTTGATTTAAAAATACAGATGCGTTTGGTTTATCTGATGAATATTTGGTGAATTTTTGCATATTTGAATAAACTAAACTTTCAGCTGCAACGTTCTGGAAACATAAACATAGCACATTGCTTTCAATTAAAAGTTACCTATTATAGAAATATGTTGAAATATTATTCGAAGCTTAGAAGAAGTGAGGTTAAAAGAAGAAGTGAGGAATAAAGAAATACTGGCGGCACTTTCAAAATGAGTTTATTAGAGGTAGGGGAACGGCAGACTGTTTAGTGACGATAAACTATATCATGAACAGGGAAGTAACAAATCAAAGGATATTATACCTCCTCTTTATTGATTTGAAAACGGCGTTTGATGTGATTGTGGGGGAGAAATTGTGGAAGAGAATGGAAAAAGTAGGGATTTCGAGAATGATTATAAGGTTAATAAAGGAACTGTATGAGGGTACGAAAGTAAGAGCAAGAGTGAACGAAAAGACGTCTGGATGGTTCGAGACCAATAGGGGGATCAGACAGGAATCCCCACTTAGTGCATGTGGATAAGTCAAAAATCATGGTGTGGGAATGTCGAAAGGGTGTGTTTGAGTTTGGGGGAAAGGTGATAGATAGTGTGAAGAAGCTTAAGTATTTAAGGTTTGTTTGTATTTAGGGCTTATTTAGAGTATTTAGAATGGGACAAGTAGCGAACACGTGGAGATGGTGACCAAGAAGGCAAGAGGGATCATAGAGAGAATGAGGATGGTTTTGGAGAGGAAATTTGAGGTTTCTGTAAGAATGAGATTCAAAATAATTGAAGCATGCTAAGAGTATAATGATGTATGCCTCAGATGTGTAGGCAGAGAAGAAAACGAGAGAATGGAAAGAGTGCAAGTTGGATGTTTGAAAAGATTGCTGGGAGTGGATATGAATACAAGGAATGGGATAGTTATGCAGGAGAGAAGAAATTATAAATGTTGGATAAGTGGAGTAAGAATAATAGAAGTTTGAGGAAAAACTATGGAAGGATGGAGGGAGAAGGTTGGTGAAAGCAATGTACATTGAAGCGATGTTGAAAGAAAGAGAGGGTGGGGGGTGTAAAGAAATGGATTTTAAGCAGAGAAAAGGTTAACAGGAGGATTGGATGGTCGACGAGTAGATGGTTTGAGAAGGTATGTGAAGGGGGAGGGGATGTGGTGGTGGAAGTCACGGAATTGATGCGAGACATTGAGAAGCAAGAAAGGTATAGCAACATTAATTAAAGTAGGTAGAACTACAGGTATAGATGGACTATGGATGAAGAGGGGATGGCTGGTTACTTAGCATCAGGGCTAAGTATGGGGATAAAAGAACGATTGCTAGGTTTAGAACTGGATGTAAGGAAGGAGGGATTAAGTACTGGATGAATGGCGAAGAAAGATTATGTAGAATATGAAAAAAAGGAGCAAAATTAGGATGAATGAATGCGACTGGGTTGAATAGAATGAGGATGGAAGGAGTATGGTAGGAGTAAGGAGAAAGACTGGAAGGTTAGCCTGGGAAAGGAGGGGAGGGGTATTGATGAAGAGAGTAATTGATGAAATAAAGAAAAGAAAGTAGAAGTTGAAGAGATATAAGGGATTTCATAGGAGTTAGGTAAGTAAGAGGAAGTAGGATAAGGGAAGTTATGGAGAAAGGGATAGGGAAAGGGGTAATGGGGATTTGAAAGGCTAAGGGAACGAAACGATAGGGACTGAATTTGGAGGGCCGTGGGATTGGTCTTCCCTGTTCCCTGGTAGTGGTTTCTAATGGAAAGAAGAATATGTTAAAAGTTATGATTAAAATTTATTTTCAAATTCTCGGAATTTTATTTTAAACGTTGAGGTCCCTACATCGAACAAAAAATCCTTGTAGTCCCTGGCCAAAAGAAGATTGGGAATATTTGGTTTAAATGGTTGAGTACTTGAGCAAAACTTAAAAATTATGCTTTCTTTTATCTAACTGAAATATTACAAATAGTGTAATATAATTAAGATTTCAATGTTAATTAAATTTATTGAGTTTGAACTAATCATGTTTTGAACGAAATAACCTCTTAAAATACAATGAAGAGCACTAAATAGATCAATCAGATATTATATAGTAAATCTTTTAACTTTCAGTGTATGAAAGATAAAGGTTGTGAAAACTATTGCAGCCGTCAACTAGAGTTTCTTGTAAACTGAAAAATACAAGTTATATATATAGTTTCCAAACGAACATATATTATGTTTTAATTTATTTATGATTAGTACTAATATTTGGATGCTTCGACTATATTTCAGCAGTTTAACAACAAAGGTCAAATCGTGTTCAAAAACCTTGAAACAAATGAACCAATAACAAATGCTGTAAAATCACCAACAATTTTATTTCCCAAAATCCTTGTAAGCTTCCAAATATTATAACAAAAATATTTATTTCAGATTATTTTATTATCCACGTAATCAAAATTGGTATTGTCACATTGCAATAAAATGATTTGTAAACATTGCGACATGTTTTTAATATTCCACTGGTGCATTGTACGCTGAATTTTTCTAGGTTTCCATGTAACTCAGATAAAAAGAAAATAAAATTTTTAAAATTGTTATAAAGTCTGACAAAAATATTATAATGACGATATAATAGATTATTAAACTAAATGAAGTAACTTACGCGATACTGTTGTTGCAAACAACACCCAATCCCGTGTGATTTCTTTCGTATACATGATGAACACTAAATCGCAGGTTCAGTTGCTTTTCAAATTTATAGAAAATAAAAATGCAACCTTGAAAGTCAACAAGTAATGTTAATTTACTGATAGACACGAATATGTATACTTTTTTTAAATATATTAATATACATAACATATAACAACTTTAATTATTAATACACCAAAACAATTTTGAATAATCCGCTTTTTTTTTTTGATATCACGAACAAAATTTCCACTGGTTGATTTCGTAAATTTCCATCTGATTATTGTTGAACAAAATATAGATATTAATTAAATATAAGGGACATAACTTTTAAAACTGTATCAATATAAAAAATTTTAAGGAATGATAGTTCTTAAATATAATCTAGATATATATTTATACAAAAAGTCTGCGCTGATTACATATACCCGCTGTCAAGTTTGGTAAATGCCTATCTAGTTATTAGTATAAAAATTTACAGTGTGTCCAAAGACATTTTTTAACTTTTTAACATTCTAACTACACGTCTTATTGTTATTATTATTATATTTTTTTTTCGGAAAGTCGGTTCATAAATAGCAATAAGCTTTCAGTCAGCAACATTTAATTTCTGTTATAATTTTTGATAACCATCGTTACAAAGCACCGAATATTTGCACCGATTCCTGAAATCCAATTATTAAACTAGATGAAATCAAGAATGCAACCTCTTGCAATTCAATGCGTTCTGATCGGCCTGGAATTTCAAACTATAGTACGTCATTAAGCTTCCGGTATATAGCTTCTGTAAAGAGTACAAGCCGTACAGGATTATCTTCATGAATGTTTAATATTTTTACATACAGAGTAAAACTAAAGTCACTTGTTTGCTTCAAAAAGCATTGCGAAATAAATCATCAACCCCGCAATTGCAAATCAGTAGGAAGTTTCCGTGTTGCTAGATTTAATTCCCAAGCATACTATGGAGAAACAAAGAGATTACCTTTAGTATACAACAATGAGCACCCTGCGCTAAACAAACCTGAAGAAGATACCTTGAAAGAAGTAATTGACAGACAGTTTCCGAAAGCCTTTCCAATAATGGCAACAATAAGCACCCTTTGTCCTAGAATGTGCGCTGAAAACACCTAGTAGGGGTCGAAAATATATTGTCACTACAAAAAAAAACCGTGAACTCATTCAAACCTTATAAATCACATGGAAGGGATGGCGTCATGCTTATAATGATGCACAAAATTTATGCATAATGATCACAACACTTTTCAGGTATTGCACTCAGACGTAATCCATGAACTTAAAAATGCAACTTAAATGCAGACATTTCTTTCAAACCTACAAGATTCATGTTATTTACTTTCAAAGCATTAAAGAAAGTACTAGACTAGCGTAATAGAGATGGCATTTTAATTCAGAAGCCCTTTGACGAAACTTCAATGTGCGCGTAAACCGCACATTCCAAAAAAATTATTACCACTTATCCGGAATTAAACACACCACTTAAAATTAATCAAATAGTAGACCAATTATTTCCAGCACATTACCTCTTAACCCCATTGGAAGCCAAAGAGCTAGTAGGCAGAATAAAACCAGGTCCTAAACAATCCACTATGGATGAACTAAATGAAGCAATAAAATGTTGGAAGCCTGAATCTAGGACCGCGGCTTCTCGAATGAACTCATCACACTTGTAGCTAAGCATGCTCCCAATATATTAATAAAGACAATGGATCAGGGCCTCAAAGAAGGCCCTACAGTATGGAAAACAGCAACACTAGTACTAATTAGACACCCCAACAAACACGAGGGTGATTCAATTGCATACAGATCTATCTGTCTATTAAACGGCAGAGGAAAAGTATTCGAAAGAACTGTATTAAACAGACTGACAGCGCACATAGAAGAGTACGGTAGACTCTCAGAAAAACCGTACGGCATCGAAAAACAGGAAAATCTACTGCCTACAGGAAATCTACGGGAATTCTAAATCTACAAGAAAATATACAGGAAGTCATAAAAATCGCAAAGGAATCAAACCAGGGCACAAAGCGGCAAAAGAAGATGTGCATTATGATAACATTAGATGTAAAAAATGCCTTTAACTCGGCGAACTGGCCAAGCATCCTGAAGGCTATAAAATGTAAAGGCATCCCAACACATCGAGAGAATACTCAGCAGCCAAAGGAAATAAGTAAAAAGAGCTAACTAGCGGCTTATCATAAGACTCGGTGTTAGGACCGTACCTATGGAATATGTTAAATGATGAACTGATGCAACTCCTGTAGCATAATAAGATTCGCAGATGACGTGGTACTCATAGTAACGTCCGATAACAAACCCACACTCGAATGGAACGTAAATAAAGCCTTAGAAAAGATTTGGCAGTGGATGGGAAGAAACAAACTAACTCTTAATGACAAAAGACATGCTATACTTGTAACTGCGTAAACGAAAATAGAAATGCCTAAATAAAGGCTTGAAAGCCATGACGTAAATATACAAAAAAAAACATAAAGTATCTGGGAGTTACCCCAGCCTAACAATTATAAAGGAGGCAGCTGATAAAGCCAACAAGAAAACTGTACAAATCACAAGGCTGACAACAAGTCAGCCCCGATATGGTCCTGCGAGGACCCTAACAAGAGGATTGTTAGGCGTATAGGACAGTGTCAAAAAATGTTTTGCAAGTGTTGACAAACACACCACCCCTTCACCTGAAAGCGATGTAAGCCATCTTAAAATAGGCAAATGAGACTGAAAAAGAAAAATATAAAAGGGACGCTAGAGATCGATTGCCTGAAGAGTGCCAAAGCGAATGGGAAGCCTCAAACAAAGACAGCTAGACAAAAAAGCTAATCCCGGAATTTATGCCGTGGATTATCTGAACACATGGAAGAATCCACTATAAGCTTACTCAATCACTAACGGGACACAGATGCTTTGTTCAATATTTGAAGGGGATTGGAAAAGTAAACTCGGACACATTTAATCAATACAATTAAGATGTTGACGACACGGAGCACACAAATTTCTTTTGCCCAGCTGATGGTACAGAGAGATAAGAACTAGAAAGGAAAATAAGTGAAAGAATCTCTAGTGAAACCCTCATAACCTGGATCTTGAGGTAGAAAGACACTACAAAGCCGTATATCACAAGTATAATGTCTAAGAAGGAAACATTTGAAAAAGACATGAGGAGGTAAAAGATACCTACAGACAGGTAACTGCGAGTGTTTACAACATGAAAGAAAGATCCAAAAAAACTTAAATAGCAAGTTCATGGAATAATCAATCATTGGAATGCTAAGCACAAAATTGTAAGACAAGTAGTCATAGGACTTTAGAAAACGCACTAAATGAAGAAATGCTTACGCGGATTCCCAAAAGTGCATGGAGAGCCAGGTGGATGGACTTTAGTCTGTAGGAGTCCGGCACTATCATGTCGTACGGACAATGTGGTGTCCAATGTAGGATTCTCCACCTCCTTCGTAAAAAAAAGGTGATTAATAGGCTGGAAAATTAAACGCAACGCAAAGAAATCGTGTCGGTTGCCTTTCTTGATATTAAGGATGCGTCGTTCGGCAATACCTTCTTTGAATCAAACACGAGATACAAGTTGAAGCGGCTCGTTGGTCGTAGTTGTTATAAGTGAATCAAGTCAACGTTTACACTAGTGAATCAAGTCAACGTCTGCTGATTTGAAAAGGCGTTAATCCATTGGCTACGTGGGAAAAAGCATTGTCATAATAAGCCAAGGCAATTTGAATTCAAATGTTGTGGACACTATGCGGAAAACAGTTAACTATGATTGAAAAATAAGCAACAAACGAGGCCTTTAGAATTAATCCTTATGATTCTTCAATGATTCCAATTACGAGAAAAAATCTAGAAAGTTTGGGAGTTTGGGATGCCTAAAGTTGACAGAACAAGATTAGTGCTAAAAGAATATGAAATACCTAGAAAAGTAATCAACTGTAAACTCATATAAAACATGGAAATTGATAAAATAATTGGTTATAGTTTTCGCATCTATAAGACAAATTTACGCCAAAGGAAGGAGACCGAAACCTAGCTTTCTGAATTGGTAATGTAAGTCAATTCTCAGACCATCCATAACTTAGTTTATAGACATATAGTTATGGCAAGGCAAACAACGTAGACATTATTCTTAATACAAAAAGGAAACTAGGGGAACTAAGACGTAGAAATACGAGAGCAGAATATGCAGAGTAAAACCAAGATACAGAATGATCTGTCTTCTAGGCAAATTTACTCACAAGAAATTAAAATAAGAATATATTACAAAGGAGAGATTTTTACAGTAAACAGCAGTAAAGTGGGGCTTTTAACGTAAAAATTGATTTCATACTTACAAAGGAATGCTGAACTACACTGTGTAAAGCACGTATGCTTACACTGGTACGGGCAGAGCCTTTGCAGACAAAAAAAATAGCAATTGCTTTGACAAAGACAGCATCTGGCACAATGGAGTCCGTTTTGTACCATCAGATAATCGGTAAGATCATCGACTGGCATCATAGAGTGGCAGCGACCACAATTATATCGAGTATGAAATTAGAAGTTGCGCTGCTAGTACTTATGCCAAAGCAGAAGGTATGGAAAGTTACAGCAACATCGTTTAGGCCCATTTGTCTACTCAGCACACTAAGCAAAATATTAAAAACTAGAAACGTTATAAGCCACCTTAACGGCTCTTGCAGGGCTCTCTAGCAGACAATTTGGCTTTCGCAAAAGAAAGTCGACTATCGATGTGCTACTTAAAGTATGCGAAATAGCCGTAAGCTCAAATCAAGGCACCAGTATAATGGCCCATGTGCCTGCTGCCATAATGCTAGATGTACGCAGTGCTTTTAACTCCGCATCCTGGAGGTGTATTGTGGAATCACTGAGACTCAAGAATTTCCCTAAATATCTGCACAAAATAGTACGAGACTCTTTCAGACACCGATACCTCGTGAAAACGAGCCAAATTGAAACTTTCAAGCGGTGTTTCACAAGGGTCAGTCATTGGACCTACCTTGTGGAACATCATGTATGATAGACTGCTTGAAATAAGACTAGCACATGAACCGACCATTATAAGATTTGCAAATGATTTTGCTGTAATTGTCAGCGCAAAATAGTGAACTCAACTGGAGAACATAACCAACAAGAACATAACCTTCAGTGAGCCACTGCACATAAAGGCAGTGGCGCACGAGCATCAGCCATATCCGGACTTATGCCTAGGGTCGGAGGATCCCGCACTGCGAAAAGGAAGCTCTTGTGCTCGGTAGCGCAGTCAACGTTGTAGTATACGACGCCAGTCTGGGCGAAAGGAGTGGAAGTCGGTAAAACAAAGGGTCTGCTACAAAAAGCGCAACGAGTCGGACTCTTAGCAATGACTGGTGCCTATCAGACTATCTCCAACGACGCTTTCTGTGTCCTTTCGGGCATCCCCCGATTGATCTCCTTGTGCACGAAAGAGAAGAGTGGCATAGACTTAAGGCAGATTAAGTAACTGCTAGAAACAAGACACGAAATAGCAGAACAAATAGACACTTTCAGAACGTAGTAAATGGACAAACATCCTAATACTGGAAATAAAACCATGGGATTCAAGAATCCATGGCGAACTAAGTTGCCCAGTGCTTCATTGTCACGGGTGTTTTGCTTCATTTCTAGCCCGTATTGGAAAGTTGTAGTCCCGTGAATGCGTACATTGCGAACATTCAAACGACGACGCTGGCACGCTGGCTGTTCGTTTGTAGCGCTTGGAAGCAGGAGTGCATGGATCTATAAGAGAAGATCCAAACTCCTCTAACAATGTGTAAACGAGGCCATGGTAACTTTCGGTGTCGCATTGGCCTTGAGATGAGCGTGCTCATCTGCACTCACAATTTGGTCAAACAGGATAGCAAGCACTTCGTAGTAAAACATCAGTAATCCCAAAAACAAGTTTGCTGAAAATCTACAAGAAACGAATCAAATTGATGTCAGGCATGCTAAGTGAAGATGCACTTTTTTGAGCGCACGTTTATTGAAAATTGGACTACCCACTTCAGAAACTGAGTATAGCTTGTGTCTGGAGGAAAACGAAACAGCTCAGCATATCATAAATATGAGTGTGGAGCACTAGCATCCCGAAGGAGATACCTATTTAGAACAACTGGTATTGCCAAGTTTTGAAACTGATACTGTGACGTCTGCGACTAACTAATAAGGGCAAGTATAATGAGTCGACTGATTATTGTATTACCGCAGATGCACCCAATATAATGATAATAATGCTAATAAACACTCAGATCGGATTTAATTTCACCGTATATTGTTATACTACTTAAGCGTTGGATTAACTAAGAAATGCAAACACATAATAGTAACCAATATCACTCACATCCATTTTTAATTTCACAGAATGTATGTCATAATACTTAAACATCCACTGCCCTGTCAAACTAACTAATATGTCGTATATCAAATAAAACTTTTTACACTATTTATGCAAGTTAACATTAGAAAATCACTGAGTATTTTGAAAACTTTTTGTCTTATTTCATATTTAAGTAATAACAAGAGAGTACTATATAAATTATATAAGTAACTTAAAAACGAAAAATAAAACATTTAGAACATAATGAATAAAGAAACTCTACCGCTAACAATAAGATAATAGAATTACACTAATTAAATGTCAGATCTAACAACTATGATTTGAAAATTTTATGTTTTTTGCAAGCCATTTTAAATCGGCTTCTGAGAAACGACAAATTTGTATAATAAAACTAATGACAGGGTATCCTCTACAATCAGTAATCTAATCCATTGTAAAATAAATATTTTGTATAACCATGTATACGATCAAAATGTAATAAATAATATCGAAAGTCAAAATCAGGGGTTCTCAAGTTTTTTCTAGACAAAATAAAAAACAATTATGTGGAACTAGATAACATGCTCTTTGTATTATTTGCTCTTTGTATTATTTGTTATTACATGTAATACGTCATTTCTATAATCATCAATCAGCCCATATTCGTCCACTGCTGGACATAAGCCTCCCTTGATTGCTTCCACATTCTCCTATTCTGTGC
>WYDF02117106.1:0-10236 GCA_009867245.2 Adranes taylori
ATATTAAGATCATACCAACTTGCGAGACCAAAGCTGAAGAATTAGCAAGTCAGATGCAAAAGGCCGTAATCCTGGGCTCTTTGAGTTTAATTCTAATAAAAACTTAATTGTAGTCACATGACCCGACTATGACTTAATTTACTCTATTGTTTAGAGAGTCGTTACGTGGCATCTGCCCAAAGAAGGATCTAGAGAATGACGTCGTGTTTTTCTATATACTGAAGTTGAACTTCTTTGGGGGTGCATGCTACAAAACGAAAAAATATATATAATAATATAATATCTTTATTTCTGAACTACATACTTGTAATACAAAATATAATTAAGAAATAAGTGTCACGGAAAAGTATATGGAAAAAAGTATTATAAGGAATTAATATATAAAGGCATGAATACCATAAAAAAACTGATCTTGACTATGTTGTGTGTCTTGTAAAAATATTTACGATGGAGTATGGTTCCAATTCACATAAGGTATTTATTAGCTAATTCTTCGGATTGTTTAATGCTTAAAGGGAAGTGATTAAAAATTTTTAGACATTCATAAAAAGCGCTTATCTCAAAAGTGCCGATTTATCGACGGGATAACTATATACTTGATTGTGTCGAGTGTTATGAACATTAGAAAGAAGTTGTACTTTAATATCATATTCATGTTTCCAGAAACATTTTATACATTCTATAATACATATGGCCGGCAATGTGAGTAGGTTATTTGCTTTAAATATGCCTCTGCAATTCTCTATCGACTTCATAGAAAATAGAAATCTTACGGTACGTTTTTGTAGTCTAAAAATGTAAATAAAATCTACTGAACTACCTCAGAATATAATACCATATTTTAGAAAATTATATATGTTTGCGTAGTAGAAAGTTTTGCCAATTTTTGTATGTGTGTTTGTAATCAGAAATTTAAGTCCATAACCCACTCGACTCACACGCTTATTTAGAAGTTCAATATGGAATTTGAAGTTAAGCTGATTGTCAATATAAATGCCGAGTAACTTCACATAGTTACTGCAGTCGTACGAGATATTATTTATAAGCATACTAGAAGGTATTATGGTAGCTTCAGTTTTATGAAAGAACATGATTGAAGTTGTAGCTGGATTTACAGCTAATTTATTTGTTCAGAACCAGTTGCTGAGTGTTTACATTGATAGCGAGCTTTGTTCTATTAATTGTTCTATATATAAAATATGCTATGTGCCATAGCCATCTCAGTTATAGTTTGTTGCTTTTTGTTGTCATTTGTCAATCAGGCACCGTCTTTTTGGTCTCCAGGGAACCAAAAAGCCGGTGGTTAGAGTTTCAGTGGGAAAACGGGCGTAAAGAGATAGCAGTATGAATGGAAGGAAATGAAAGGACCTGGTCCTGAAAAGCGGTTGGAACTTAGACAGTCGAAGAAAGTAAGAAGTAGAGGAGGCGCTCCATAAAAGCAGTTATTTCGGCCGCGGAGCATCGGTTGTAAGTTATTTCATTTATAGTTCATTTATAGGGAATAGCCGTTAAATTCTATTGCATGTGAGTTAATCTGATGAACGTAATAAATAGAAATCAAATTATGTTTTATTATTTTATAAACTGTAATGACCCAAAATAAGTTGGTGTATTAAATTAAATTAATATAAAGGAAGTAAATGATTCAATGATATTGATTTGATCCCATTTCTAATCGGGGTGGTTAATCAGGGAATTCTAGATATATTTAACACGTAAGGAGTTATCCTGCACGACTAATTATTGCAATATGACAATATTTTTGACATATAAATCAAGCTTTGCTATTTGTAAAACTTCGATTTCGTAAAACTTTTCACTTTCAGTATAAGAAAAATGAGGTAGCGGAAACGTTCACGAATTTTTCAATGTTAAGAAAAGTTTTGGTAATAAATCTCCTATAACATTTATTACAGAGATTAGACAACTCCAAAAAGGTGCTGTAAATCTAGAAAACTGTAGTTATGTGGCAAGTCAATTCTTTCTTCATGTTTATCACGACTATATACTATGTACTAAAAACACAAAAGACGACTCATCTATTGATACAAGCGTGGTTTCTGCATGTAGAGGTGATTCTGGATCGCCTCTGATTTGTGAGGACAAATTTTTCCTCGGTGTTCTTTCTACTGCAACTGGAGAATGTGATATTACAGAACAATATATATTTTATGTATACACTGGTAAATATATGAATTTTATAAATAAATATATACGTTCTACGATCTTGAATGCTGGACGTAGTTTACATATCAATCGGTTGTTAACAATGATGGCATTATTTCAACAATGTATTTTATAAAATAAAAGCCAAAAATAAAATTTATTTATTTTTTTCATGAAATTAGTTTATTAATTAGTTTAATAATTATAATTTAGTAAGCAGGAGTATGGCCACTACCTGCATATAAAATTTCAATGCTTAGTGAACTGAGCAGGTAGCAATACCTTTATACAATTATAAGTTGCCTATATGATCTTCATAATTAGCTAGCGTATTAAAAATAATTATTAAATAATATAAAAATAACTACATAATCGCAGAGCGCGACACAGAGAGTTGTTCGCGCCATAGTAAGTTGCGTCATATAAGTTGTTCGCGTATAATTTTAAATCGTACCATTCTCGATTTATCTTGTGCGTAGAAATTATTTTTATTATTTAAAATGTTTTAAATATAATTAACTAGTTTGGAATAGTAATAAACCTTACGTTACTATATTCGTTATTGATTTATATTGTAGTTAAGTGTATTAAAATTATTAAATTAGGTTCAACAAATTAAATCTTTAAATTATTATGATTTCGTTAATTAATGTTGTAACAAAGCATGTTACTAGACATAAATTAAATAGATTAAATTAATAAAATTACGTAATGCTTTCTAATAAATAACTAATATTTATCCAATCCGTATCTAGAATATTAAATTGATAAACAAATATGACTACTGCTACTGCATTATTAATCCAATGCATTTTGCTATACAGCTATTATTGTTCTGAATAAACACATCGCTCAGCGCACGTATCAGAGTAGGGGAATCAAATTGAACGCCAATCTAATTAGTCGATATAACACACACGCTATCTAGGTTTAATATGTATTGCGTTTCCGCATATAATGTGTAGGACGGTTTATGTACGCCAAATATGTATGTATAGACAAAGTGGGAATTTTGTAGATATACGAAAGGCATATGGACTGTTCACACGCGCCACCGTTACTTATGTATGGGACCGCAATGGGAATCAAAATAATATGTGTTGGCTGTTTATCGCTACTGCATAAGCTGCTACGTTCTAGCAGCTTATGATGTGTTCCACATAGAGTGGAATTAATATTGAGATTTGCGCAGGATTATGTGAGGAGGTCATATAAGGATACAAATGTAGTGTGATTGACTATAATAAAGCAAAAGTTGAGCCAACAGCAGTGCGACCTAGCCAAGCCAACCAAGGCGAGACAATGGCTAGAGTGACAGTCCGCGACAGTCGCCGAGAAAATAACACATTTGGTGATCAATGTTATATACACACACATTTTTGTTTACCATATATAATTTTGAATAAATTTTTTCTCTTCCTACCCCCTTACCCTGGAGTGTATACTTTTAGCTAGTACGCATCACGGTTAGTTTTAGTCACTCAGCAACAGAAACATCAGTGCCCGTCACAGATTTACGATTCTAAAGTTCATACATTTTCAGTTATTCACATCGTCTATTTAGATTTACCCCCACTTTCACGTCATACTATTAAGTATGACGTTATATTTGCACTGCTGAAATATTGTTTCGTTTCTGATAGAAGCACTATTATTTATTTAACCGCCATTTTGCGTCATTAATTTAATTTGACATTTATTCATTTATTTATTATGGACATTTAAATGTGCATATACTTTCTGCATAATTTCTTTCTTTATTTATATCTTCTAGAAGACCAATAGAAGTTATTTTGTTAAATCGTTAAATGCTGTTTCATTAATTAGCAATTGGGATCTTTTTCAGTTGCCCACAAGAACGAGAACCTCTGGACTACTCACGTACTCGTAGCTACTCGTGTACTCAGTAAGGCACTGAGAACCAGAGGAACACCAAATAGGGTTCCAACGTGCGGTTTCACGTTATAAAGACTTGGCTCCCGAGAATGCATATTTCCGAAAGCTTTATTCTGTAGTTATTAGGATAATTGTTTGTGCCATCTGTGACAGTCGTTAGGACTCTTCATTAGCAGCGTCGCCTCCGAGAGTCTTGCACAGAGTTTAGCCCGAGGCCGACAATCCTGGCTACTCTATAAAAAGGTAATTCGGTAGCTTACTTAGATTTATTCAAAAATAGTTAGCACATAGTTTAGTAACAGTCGTTTTCTAATGCAACATTTTTTCATCCAGTATTCATATCTCACAATATCGGTTCTCAACCACAGAATTTTGACTTATATCTTTTTTATTATATCTTTAATAAACACGGGAAAACTTAATTTATAACCGCGGCGATGTGTCAGTACACTTCCCTAAAAGATAAGGTAACCACCCACCAAAGATTGGGTACTGTATCAAAGGAGATGTTTGCGGATTCAGTGAAAATGAGAATGTTGATTCTCAAGGTTGTATGAGGAGCATTTTGATATATGGAGCAGAAGTATGGGCGGTGAAAGAAAGACTGGATATTGAAAGACTAGGAGTGAAATATATTAAGATTTTATTTGGTTTAGAAAGATGTACACCAACGGACATTGTACTACAACAGTTGATAAAAACTGTAAAAAAAATTAGTAAAGTTTGAAAAAATTGTTATTATGGGAGACGAAGAGAGAACTGTGCGAAGTGTCTATATAAATATAATGAAGAAGATGGAAAAACGAGAAGAGAAATCAATGGGTGGAAGACCGTAAAAAGACGTATGAGAGGTGCAGATAGCCAATGAGGAATGGTACAATGGAGTAAATGGTGATGTGAACGGGTTATACAGAGAGAGTTGACGGATATTTAGATTCACTGGAGAAATGTGAGCTTAAAAGAGGGCAAATATAACAAAAGATATGATAAAATCAACGTAATAGGGATGATGCCAAGATACATGGAGGGTGGGAGAAGTATGAGAGAAATATTATGATTGCTAGATTTAGATGCGGAATGAGGGAAGGAAGAACATGTGTCGGATAAATGAGGATGAAAAGAGATGTAGGCTGTGCGGTAATGGAGAACATTCGTGGGAACATTGAATGGGTGAATGTAAGGATATAGGGTTAGAAAGGGTTCAGCGCATAGAAGAGACGAGCTGTAATATATGTATGGGGCAAAGAGGGGAGCGTGTTAAAATAATGGAAATAGTTGAGAGAGAAATAAATAAGAGAAAGACTTTGTTCGGATAATATTAACGGGTGAGGAAGGGTAAGGTAATAATTATATCGTGTGGTATTTTATTTACGAAATTGTAAATTTTTTACGTTTATTTGGATTATTGTAATTTATTGTTTTGTTAGATACCAATAAAGGTTTTGTAATTATAATTGAATTGACATAGTTTATTGGCATGCCATTTCATTGTAATTAACAGGTTCCAATTTATATTGTATACATAGTCAGCGAGATATCGAATAGTAGTGTAATACGAGAGAATTAAATTGTTTCAAGTAACTTCAATTCATTTTGACATAATTAGCAAACGCTAATTAGGTCAAATATATTTAATATTTATTTTTGATATTATTTATATTTTGTAAAATTACAATGTTTTCTTTAATTTAACCTCAAATTAATTTTATAAGATTTCGTACGTTTGAATATCACTCTGAGTATAACCCCCACGTCGCTAACCTAAAACATCTAACGTGATAATTTGGTGGAGGCGTCGGGTATCGATCCCGATATTTCTCGCAAAATGGTAGCAATCTGTTATTTTTCATTTTATCAACTATTCAGTGTTTACGCCAAAATGCGTATTTTGGGTACATACAGTACTTTAAACTGAATTATAATTTCGTGGTCGAGTAACGGTTTTTTTAAAAACTTCTATTTGCGAGTTTTTAATAAATGGAGATAAAACGCAAGATTTAGATGTGTTCCAAATTAATGTAATAAATACTTTTTTAAAGCTGCTAATTCCAAGGCAAAAACTTATATAAAACAAATTAATAATACGTTTAGAAATATGCGATACAAAATACATGACTGATAATAAATAATCACGCTACAGCAATTCTGTTTATGCACCATTAGATAACTCGCTTATCTAAAATAGAAAAGAGACTAAATTTATATTCAAACAATGACCGGTTCCGGTGATTTGGAGTAATTGTTTAATTAGGAATACAACCGTACTCCTACTCCATAATAGTGGTGTTTTTTTCAAACAACAAGAATAAAATATGTGACGCATCTTTCTCTATAGCAATCTTCTGAATAAATAGGATATTACCATCTAATTGATTCAATTTATTTGGAAGATTGCTACAGAGGAAGCCGCATCACAAATTTTGGTCTTGTTTTTTTTTTTAATAGCACACTATTTCGGAGTAGGAGCTTCGTATTTTCCTAATTAAACAATTACTCCAAAGCCATTAGTTCTACATTTTTAGAATATTCGTACTGCAAAATACGCGCCACTTGTTTCATTATTGGTTTTTTGAATGAAACACTATTTTAGAGTACTAGCGGCATTGTTTTCCTAGATAAATTATTACTCCAATACACTTGAACTATCACTATTTCTAATGTATACATATTCCATCAAATTGATTCAACTTATTTAGAAGATTGGTACCGTAGAAGAGGCGTTACATATTTTTCAACTTCTTTGAATAAAGCACTATTTTGGAGTAGGTCCACCGTTCGTATCCTAACTAACCAATTACTCCAAAGCACTTGAACCTGTCATTGTTTTGAATAACTTGATATTGCATCCAAATGGTTTTACATTTCTAGAGGATTGGTACTGAAGAAGAGGCGCAACAGGTTTCATTTTTAATTTTTGAATAAAACTCTATCCTAGAGTAAGAACACCTTTGTTGTTCTAATTAAACAATTACTCCAAAGTACTTTAACCTGTCATTGTTTTGAATATATGAAAATTCCATTCAAATGGTATTACTTGTTTAAGAAGATAGGTACAGAGAATAAAATATGTAACGGGCCTACATATTTTATTCCTGTTTTCAGAATGAAACACTATTTTGGAACACTAGCGCCGTCATTCTCCTAATTATACTACTACTCCAAAGCACTTAAACCTCTCGTTGTTTTGAATATATGAATAGACCATCCAATTATTTTTAAATAAAAAACTATTTTGGTGTAGGAAAACTGTTGTTTTATTAATTATAAAATTGCTCCAAAGCACTTGAACTTGTCAATATTTTGAATATATGGATACTCCATCCAATTAGTTCCACTTATTTAGGAGATTGGTACTGGGTAAAACGCGTCAGATTTTTCACTCCTGTTTTTTTTTTTGAATGAAACACTATTTTGGAGTAGAAGCGCCGTTGATTTCCTTATTAAACTATTACTTTAAAGCACTTTAAGCAGCCATTATTTTGACAATATGGATATTGCATCCAATTGGTTCTACTTAGTTAGAATATTGGTACTGGGGAATACACTCGTCACATGTTTTAATCTTGTTTTCGGTACGGAAACTTCGTTACTTTTCTTATTAAACTATTACTTCAACGCACTTTAAGGTGTGATTGTTCTGAATATACGGATATACCCTCCAATTGGTTCTACTTATTTGGAAGATTGATACAGAAGAAGACTCGTCACATATTTTGTTCTTGTTTCTAGAATGAAATAGTATTTTGTAGCAGTAGTGCCATCGATTTCTTAATTAAACTATTACGCTAAAGCATTTGAACCTCTCATTGTTTTGAATGTATGAATATACCATCCAATTAGTTCTACTTACTTAGATTATTAGTAATGAGGAAGAGGTGTCACATCTTTTATTCTTGTTTTTTCATTTTTGGTTTTTGAATAAAACACTATCCTAAGTAAGAACACCTTCATTCATTTTCCTAATCAAACAATTCCTCATAAGCACCAGAGCAATTGAACCTGTCATTATATCGAATATGTGGACATTAATTCAATTGGTTCTACTTATTTAGAAGGATGTTATTGGGGAAGACGCGTTATATGTTTAATTCTTGTTTTTTTGAATAAAACACTATTTGGGAGTAGAAACACCGCTGATTTTCTAATTAAACTATTACTTCAAAGCACTTTAAGCTGTCCTTCTTTTGAATATAGGCATATTCCATTCAATTGGTTCTACTTATTTAGAAGACTAGAAGAAACCTATATCACTGAAAATATGGTTTTTAATGCAATACAGAAAATTAAAGTCTGATGACACAGTGCTACTGTCGAAACGCGTCACATATTTTGTTCTTGTTTCTTGAATAAAACATTATTTTAGAGTTGAAGCACCGCTGTTTTCCTAATTAAACAATTACTCCGAAGCAATTGAACCTGTTTGTGTTTTGAATATATGGATATTCGATCCAATTAGTTTTATGTATTTAGATGACCGGTAGTGAGGAAGAAACCTATTTTATTGAGAATATGGTTTTTATTACAATACAGGATATTAAAGTCTGATGATGACACAGTTGTATTGTCACATATTTTATTATTGTTTTTGAAGAAAACACTATTTTGGAGTTGAAGCTCCGTTGTTTTCATAATTAAACAATTGCTATAGAGCACTTGAACCTGTAAGTATTTTGAATATATGGATATTCCATCCAATTGGTTCTACTTATTTAGAAGATTAGTCCTGGGGAAGAAACTTATTTTATAGAAAATAGGAAATAAGGTTTGTATTACAATACAGAAAATTAAAGCCTGATGATGACACAGTTTTAGTGTCGGAACGACACGAAAACAAATGATATTTCGGTATGAATATTTCATTCAATTTGTCCTACTTATTTAGAACATTGGTTCTGAGGTAGGCGCGACTTATATTTTACTCTTGTTTTTCCAATAAAACACTATTTTGTAGTCGGAGCACCGTTGTTTTCCTAATTAAACAATTACTCGAAAGAACTTAAACCAGTCATTGTTTTGAACATATGGATATGCCATCCAACTGGTTATACTTTTTTAAGGGGATTGGTACTGAGAAAGAGACGTCACCAGTTTTAGTTTTGTTTTCAGAATAAAGCACAATCTTGAAGTAGGAGCACCGTTGTTTTTCTGATGATTAATTTATATATTCCGATTGAACCAACAAATGCGAGTAAAATTTATGCATGTGTAAGTAAAGTATAATATAATGTATAAACAATGTGTAAATTATGTATAATATAATGTATAATTATATTTCTATATGCGCAAGTAAACCTATTGTTCCTATAATACACGCTTTCTGCGCACTAGTAACTATAAAGCGGCAATAATTAATATACAGGCACAGGCCATGTTATAACTATCGGCCGAATAATAAAATTAATCTGATGGCTTTTATTTCAACAGAACCCGACATAGTCACGTTTAAAATTAAGAAAAAAATAGTTGAATATATCTCAACAACTATTTAACATACAATCATTTTTATTGTGTACCCTGTTTAGAGATGTCCAAAGTTTCATTGAAACATTTTTTCCAGGATAAGAGTAATTTAGTTTTAAACAACTGGCACTATGTAAAATAATTCCGCTCCTATGGAGGGTAAAGACATAGTTCCTGGGAAATTTAAAACAAAAACATGAAAGCTTTTATCTCAACAGCTCTTGGGTTTGGGAATTAACGGAACCAATTTCTATCAAGAATAAGATATCTCAAACATATTTTTGTAATATACATAGGGTCTGTACTTTCTAATAGCTACAGTATTACTGTATCCTAAGATCTTCATAGATCCTCACATTACGCCAACCACCTACTCAACAACAACCATCAACAAGGACCAATTGAAGAAACTATGAAGATATTGAAAATGAGCAATAAAAACTTAAACATTAAAGAAAACTTCGAAATATTTAAAAATAAACAAAACAATAAGTTAATAAATGAACAGATAAACTGCAAATTTAACAGTGTTCTAACACAACTTAAGATCTTATATGGAAACAATGAACCTCAACATCACAAGGAAATAGTACATGCGACAACGCCGCATATATAACTTTAGACAGAAGACAGACATGCGCAGCAAACGACACAACTCGACCATAACAACAGTCAGTTCGATAATGGACCTACGTCCGAAACTCGAGTCACAAA
>WYDF02117117.1:0-10236 GCA_009867245.2 Adranes taylori
CCACATTTAAAATTTTACAAACTTTTTGATATATTTCAGGAACTATAAAAGATAGGACACTTGAATAAACTTTATTCCATAGGCCATCAAAAGCTCGTTCAATTTTATTTGAAACATTTATTTCTAAAATTACAAACTAAGATATATACAGGGTGTTTTTGTTTTGTAAAATTTGCGATCGATTTACTTGAGACCGACTATTGTACTACATTAAATATCTCGGTTCCTATGAAAGTTGAAAAAATAAAACTTGGGGAACAAGTGTTAGACCCAGGGACCTTAATTTTACGTAGAGCGGACATGAAGAAAGAGTGACTCAAAAGCGGTAGTGGTGAAAAATGAAGTCAAAAACGTCAGCAGACCGCGCCAAAGAGTAAAAATTCATAAGACCACGACAGACAGGCGTGCGAAGCTCGCCAGGCTGCTGTTTTAGAAATTAACCGAAAGAGTTAATAGGGATCGTAGGCCATGCTAAACCGAACTGCGCAGCTGTCCGCGACGTAGACAAATACGGGGTAAATATAAGTGAAGCGCGGCCGTAGGTCACGGCAAAGCGGACAGCAAAGCTGTCCGCTCCGTAAGCAAATATGGGGATCGGGGAATTCTGGGTAAACATGGGTTAGACTGGTGTTGTTTAGTTTACACTAAACACGATTGTGCCAATTGAATTTAATAGACTACTTAAAAGGAGACAGTGAAAACTAAAAGGTTTTTTTGTTTTATGCAAGATGTAGCAAAACGTAGAGCTTCCACTATATGAATGATGGGATGGTGATTACGTCCACTATTTTTTTTTAAATAAATTTCTGTAACTGTCAGATTAATTGCAATTTATTTTCGAGTACCATTTCATGCTGACTTCGTCATATTATTAAGAGTAGATGTGAATATAAAGCGTAAATATGCTATTTTATATGCCAACCTAACAATATTACACCAACCTAACAATATTACATAAGAATACCTAGAAGAAATTATATTTTACATGATTTGTAATGATGGCATTATTTAAATGTGTAGCACTATATAAATAATTAGCAATTCAATTAAATATATAATGATATATTTTATTTTATTTATAGTTAATCGGAATATTACAGAATAATAATATTTCATTTATAGGGATATTAATGTGCAATTGAGTATATTAATTTAGAAAATAAGATCAGCTCGACTGTAATAACAATATCCCATGATGTCGCTCTGTAAAAGAATCTTAAGACAGCACAACGTAAAAAGATATAAATGCTTAGTACGAGATTGGATAAACAAAACGAAATTAGAGCAGCATCATAAATAAATCATTGGAAAAATTACGAGAAGATGAAAAATGCTACAAAAATTTTCTTCGAATTTCTGCTGATGTTTTTCACTATATTCTTCGGTCCATTTAGAAATTTAAGAGTGTCATAATATTTCTACTTCAAAAATATTATACAAATAATTTAATAAATTAATATAACTCTGATTTTTACAAAAAACAAACATACATTTACATATTACTAATAATTCGCGTTTTCACGGATAAGTTTTAAGGATATATGTACAAATGTCGTTAACCCAATAAATTGAATTCTTTTCACGATTATTCATTATTTAATTACTCACATTACATATCGATTACCACTGATTATGTATACCTGATTTAATATATATCACCGATCGACAGTTTACATGAATGATTGTTAACATTTTTTGCCCATATCTGTTTTTAGAAATGCTGGACCTTCATTCCTTTACATTACACCTTCATACTTAGCGATACTAAATAAAATATGCAACAATAATAAAACTTAAACATAATAAATCAGATATTTAATGTTTATAATAAATACACAAAATAAATAATTTCTTACAATAGTAGTTTTTTTATTGTTACTTATTTCATTGCATTCTAGTATATTTGGTTGCATAAAAACAAGTATAACATTGTCACGCCGTTGTTTCTGTACAAAGCGATAATTATCAATAGTTCGCTATATAATTATCGTATTGTCGGTCTCAGACTTGGATTTTTATATTTTTACTGTTAGATTTTTATACTGTGCGTGCGTTTGATTTTTATTAGAAATTCGTGGCATATTTGTTTGACGCTCTTAAATTCCCCTTACACGGTTTAATTCAACGTTTTTAGTAGCTTAAAAAGTGGGGACTCCCGGCAAATGCAAATTATCGGTGCGAGTGCAATATAAATTGGTCTATTTACAAGAAAAGGGGAGCTATTACGTGTAGTGTTTTACACTCGACATTTGTTGGCATTTTTACCTAAGCAAACACATTATACACTTAAGTACTTTTTTAATATTGATACTTTAATTTATAATTTTGAGAAATGTAGACATTTTAAAAGTTACATATTGCAGAAATTTTTTTAAACTGTATAGGTACGTAAATTAATGAAAATATATACTTAAAACTACATACATAGGTACTTAAAACTACACTAAAACATGATCTACAGGAAAATCAGGAACATCACCCACAACCTTTTTGAAATCTGGATAACTACAACAGTATCCATAGCCCAACTTAACATCGTCTCTGTTCCAAGTTAGCCAGTCCACTTGATCGCAGATATCTGAACAAATAATATCTTGACTTATATCAGTCTTATATGGATTGTTTAAACCAATAAGAACGATTGCAGCTTTTGCGATGGGATCTCTGACAATTTTCCAAAATAACTTTGGCACAGGTACTCCTCGTTTCGTGCCTTGAACGTATAAGTAAAGGGGAATATTTTTACCTGATTCCTCGTGTGGCAATGTTGCTAAACCATATCCACCGGTATATACGACAAGATTCAATTCTCTCTCAATTGCTAATTCCCTACAAAACAACAATTGAATTAAAAATTGTAAGTAAATAAGTTGTAAGTAAATAACAAAAGTTGTAAGTAAATAACAAAGTTGTAAGTAAATAGTTGTAAGTAAATAAATAAGTTTAAAAGTTGTAAGTAAATAACAAAGTTCAATTATCATTGATTCCTATAACGTCTCAATAAGGTAAATCCAGCTCAGAGATAGAAATTGTACCGATATACAAAGCTCGTACTCACAAACCTCAAAACGAGAAGCTAATATTTGATTTTCATTGAAAAAACGATATCGACACGTAATCGAAGAGGATAAAATAATTTGCAGAGATTAGTATGTAGTAAAATATAGACTTCTAGCAGCCTTAGAGCTTATCACAAATTCCTTATACAATGTATCTAAGCCCGTACCGGATTATCCACATTGCAGATGAGGACACATCCTCCAAGAATCCTCCAACCGCTGGGGTTCAGGAAGATTGACGCCGAATAGAATTTTTTTTAAATATATGAAAATTGTAGATCTGTGTTTTGTTTATTTGCAGCAGTATGAATTTATATGAGCAGCTTGTTGAGCGTTAGATTTATACAAACAACCTTGTCATAAATTGCAATTGCAAACATTAGTTATCGCCAGATCACTGATTACCAAAAGAAATATAATATAATTAAACAATAAAATGTTTACCTTCACACTGTCAACATCAGGGTCGGATTAATCCTTTTAGATCCCTCAGGGCCGGATTAATCCCACAAAATTGTATCCATCGAAATTAAACAAAACAAACAGTAAGAAAGAAAACACGGTTTATTTTAGTATACTTGGATGCTCGTTGTTGATTAGGTGGTTTGCGAAGAGTGAATTATGAATCTATGGTGACCCTATGGAATTCCTTGATGCCCTAAGCACGTGCTTATTTTGATTAATGGTTGAGCTTAGATAGTACCCAGTTGGGAAGTAGGGCTACAAAAACCTCACAGTCAAGTCATGACTAGTGTACCAAGTCTAGTCATGTTACAATGTTTCAAATTAATTGAAAATCAAAAAGAATGGAGTGTATAGCAGACATCAATTCATGAAGATACACTATTCGTACTATTACACTTAATAAGTAAAAAAATCATGTATTACCTAACACTTTGTTCTATTGAATTCCAATTTCCTCCATTAAATGTTTGCCATTGCGGTACGACATTGACATAATAAAAAGTTGTTCTTTGTTGCGAACCAAAAATGAAATCTGCCTTTGCAGTTAAATGACCTCTAGCCAAATAATAATCACCCGATGCAGCTATATATTTATCGGAACTAGGTTCTAAACCTAGGAGTTGATTGATCGTTTGTCGTTGCTTTTTTCGTGTATACAATGAGTTGACTGATGTACCCAAATTGCTATAAAAGCTGCCTTGAATGAAACCTGGTCTTGGAAAACTATGTTGAAACCCATCGATATGTTTCGTTAGATTGAAATAGGTGTAGAGAACAGTATGATTGGCTGTATCAAAACATGATGTCAAAAGTTTGATAAAATTATTTTTTCCCACCGAAAACCCAATATCAATTTCTTGTTTATTATTTGCACATTTTCTTCCATTATATTTTGCTATATTATATGTTTCTTTAGTACATGTGATCAGTGAGAATGATACATATTCACCTGATATAGAAAATTTTCCATTATTACATGTAGATATCAATTCTGTTTGAAATATTGGTTTCTCATTAACTTCTAAAGAACTTTTAGGGCAAGATAACAGTAGTTGATCATTGTTTTGAAATTTGATAACGCCGTCTATTGGAAGTATAAATGCGTTTGAGTCCGTACCTAATTGTGGATTGAGAATTAGGGGTTGTGGACTTGTCAAATCTTCATTTATGTCAATTATGCACCCTAGAAACAAAATTTAGTATTACATTATCATGATCTCAATATACAGAAGAAATTCAAAGCTAAAAGTACTCCTATCGAAAATTGACTTCTACCTTGTAGGAAATATTTTGGATAATTTTGACCTTTTATTCTATTTTTCGATAGAAAAAACTTGTCGAGCGAGCGGGGAGAGGAACAGATTTCACTTCGAGAGGGGCTTATGAATATATTTACTGGTAAAAGCCTTTAGTAATATAAGAAAATCCAATCTCCTCCAAAATATGCAACTGGCCACTAATCATGCATCATTCGTAGTTACTTTCAGGTTGAAAATGATAATATATTTTACTTGAACCACAAAGGTACCTCCCACCCAGTTTATTTATCAACTTATTATTAGCTGATATCTGCGTAATATCAGGAGTGGCGACTCTTCTAGATGTTCGTGGCAATTTTTTTGGTGAAAGTACCTGAAGACGATTGCATTTTCTTGGAATATATTTCTGAATAGGTTTTTTATGCTCAATTTGTTAATGTTCCCGTCACCATCGCGGGTGACTTTCAGGGACCTGGCAGTCGACTATTTGGTCATGGTGTATACAATAGAAGCAAAAATTCTGAAAGAAAAGTGAAAAACTAACTTCTGGGATAGACACATAGACAGCATAATGTCATGCTTCAAAGGAACTAGCAGACAGATCCCCACGTTCCTAAATTATATAAACCAGATCCACCCAAACATAAAATTCATCCTAGAAACTGAAATGACCTAAAACATTCGAAGACGGCGTATCCACCCCATCTTTGTTATACTGGAAGTGAAATATCTTTCTATTGCATAAAGAAAAAGATTGATTTCTTGAAGTGACACCTGATAACACATCAATTAAATTCAATTAGCTCAATAATGCTTTAGGGTAACATTCAGGTTGATAATGTAAATATATTTTACTTCAACCACAAAGGTACCTCCCAAACAGTTTATTCATCAGTTCATACCTAGCTGATATCTGTGTGTATATCAGGAATGGCTACTCTTCTAGATGTTCGTGGCATTTTTTTGTGTAAGTACCTGATGACGATTGCGTTTTCTTGGAATGTACTTTCGAATAGGGTTTTTTTATGCTCATCTCTGAATTTGTTCACGTCGCCATCGCAGGTGACTTTCGGAGATCTTGCAGTCGACAATTTGGTCACCCTTGGTGACCAAATTGTCGCTAATTTGCTATACAATACAAGCAAAAATGTTGATAGAAAAATTAGGGAACCAACTTCCGATACAGACACATAGACGACATAATGGCAAGCTTCAAAAGTACAAGCCCACTTTCCTAATTTATATAAACCAAATCAATCCAAACATATAATTCATCCTAGAAACTGAAACAACCTAAAACATTCGAAGACGGATCTCAATTTTTTAGGATAACAATCAATCAGCATAAGAACATACATCTGTAGCCGTGCAATGCGCAGTTTGAATTTAATCTTTAGGCATCCTTAGTAAACCTACTGCGCTTGACAACACTTTAATAGTACACTTTACGTGTCTTCAAGCATTTATTTAAATTTCTTTTTAAAACATTAGTCAGTGAATGATTTATGGGAGGGTTAATCATTTTATTCAAAATATAGAAAATTAAATAGAAATATTCGGTTGCAGTATATGTGTGGTCAATTTGAGGCCCTTTCCAAAATTATAATTTGGGTCCGGGACTAACAACTACATTTATAAAATTACAATACTATCATATTATAGATTTCAAAAAATGTAAAATATTCGCTCCTATAAGTTTTGTCATATCTATTATTTGTGACACAATTATACATATTGTAAAGTGATTGATATCCCTTAAGGGATATCATAATATACAAAAATAAACAGGGTGCCAGAATTTTTTTCGTATTCAAAAACTTGACGCGTCGTTTTTTATCGTCAAACGCTAATCTAAAATTATTTGCATACAATTACACTTTTTTGCAGCTATACAATACAATTTTTTACAGACACGCATATTTAGTTATCTTGAATCTTTATTTTCGGAGTCGACCATAAATAGGTTCCTGTAAAATCCAAACTTGCAGCTCACAGTTCATTTGTGGTTAAGATGGATGCTAGATCTGATTCGTTTTTGACTAAAAATTAGACAGCGAATTTCATGCTCTAGTTAAATAAGAAAATGTCTATGTAAGCCATTTTAACTATATTTTGAAAAAGATATGAAGTTCACGTCCGATTTGATTATAAAAATGAATTAAATCTTTCGTATTTTTGGACTAAATTTATTGTTGGTTTTTTTACAATAAAGTTTGTTTAACAATATCATTGACGTTTCGATCCCTGTATTTATGATCTTCTTCAGGACTTCTTGAAGTCCTGAAAATCCACTTGACGTCGTGAAGAGTATTCCAAATACAGGAACTGAAACCTCGACGATATTGTTAAACAAACTTTATTTCTGTTTAATATCATCGACGTTGCAATTCCAGGTTTTGAAATCCAGGAATTCTAGAAGTCCGAAATCCTCTTCAGGTCTTCTGATTCCCAATACAGGGACCGAAACGACAAAATTGTTAAACAAACTTTATGTAAAGAAAACCAACAATAAATTTAATCCGAAAAATTCATTCATTTTTATCTTTCATATACCATACACGTATGGGTATATGAAAGATAAAGGATTCATGTTTTGAGAATTTTTTGTATTTCACCTTGGTACGTCTCTTGTATTGAAATTACTGCAATCCGTTCAAAGGGGGGTGGGGGGTCATAATGAACAGTTTTTCATATAAAAGTTGTTTTTTTTAAATGTCTTCAAGAATTTCTCCTTCCTTATGGGACCGATCTGGATGAAATTTGGTAGACAGGTGTAGACTATGAGTCCGCAGAACAGTTTTTAATTTTTTTTATAAATCCAATATGTCAGATAGGAGCCATTTGTTTTTTGTTCAGAAATTTCGATTTCAAACTGAGACTTAAATTTTGCATATACTACCTTATATTATGCGTCGAATAAAGGAAGTCCCATGTTGCTAAATTGTACAGGAAGTGTTGTTGCCACGTTTGAAGTTTAATAAATTTTTTGAAATATCTCAAGAGCGATAAAAGATACGACATTCAAATAAACTTTATTGTACAGGCTACATAAAGTCCCTCCGATTTCATTTGAAAGTATTTTCCCAAATCACAATTTAACATATTTACAGTATTATATTTTGGTAACTTTAGGGTCCATTTTCTCGAAAAGTGTCGCAAGAATTCTTTTTGTGTCGAAAGGTAAGCCACTAAGTGACTACAAAATAGTACATCATAGCACCGGAGTAATTTGACCTTGAAAAAAAAAACGTACTACCCTAAATATCTCGGTTCCTATGAACGCTGGAAAAATTAAACTTCTGAAACGTATGTAAGTCTAAGAGACCTATATTTTGCCTGTGTGGGCAACTGAATATACTTGACCGATTTTGAGCAATAATTTTTTTTTTTCAAAAACTTTAGTAACACCTTGTATATTTTTTTGTAGGCAAATATGTGGACCGGGGGGATTCACGGGTTAGGCTAATGTTGTTTAGTTTACCCTAAAAACTATTATGCTAATTGAATTTAATAGATGACTTAAAAGGTGACGAAAAGGTTCAACTTTTGTTTTATGCAAGATATAACAAGGCGTAGGACTTCCAGTATATGAAATATGGGTGGCGATCATGTCTACGAATTTTTATAATTTGAAATTACTAGATTGATATCGTTATGTATGAAGTACATACTATATGATGGTATATAGAAAATAAAAAAAATCATATTTTAGAAATATAATTGTATGCAAATGTACATAAGTATGATTCATCAAACAATTTTCTGGTTCGCATGACACTAAGAACTCATTTACATCTAGCTTATCATCAATTTAAATTATTCTTTACAACTTTAAGCTAAATATAATTTATTTAAATATAGCATTATTATAAAAATATATATCTACAAATACCTACCATCTTTTTTTAAATTTGCAGGTTGCACTACACTATATACGGCACTGATTACGAATACGGTTGAGAAATAACGGTTCATGTTGATTATTACCAGGTGATCAATTCAACTGATTTTACAATCTTTATATTTATGGTTTCGTTATGAAAGATTCGTTTCATTTATAGAATCCATTAAATGTAATGAACAATCCATAACTTACTGATGTCGATATGGCTAATATATTTAAATGTTTGTTCTACATTGTGGAAGTTTTAAGTATGTACTTCTAAGTTTTTTTAATAATAAGTAGACTTCATAAACAAAACACGTAGGTAAATGAATTGCAAATAAATAGATAATAGTTCTTATCTTTCATATTTATTTTAATTTTTAATTGGTCCACAAAGAATTATTAAAAAAAAAATCAAATAAAGATCTGCAAAAGAGCTTCTTGAATGTGCCATATAAATAGTTTTTCGTACTAAAATTATTAAAATAAACGGAAAATATCTGTTGTTCATTTCAAAACTTTTATTTCCGAAATCTGTTGTCTACTCTTTAGTACAGTTATATTAAAAATTAATACATTTTTTATGTAAATAAGTTAATATATGAAAAATATTGAAAAAGGCATTGAGAACTTTTCCAAAAAATTCTTTTCCAAGCTCCAGAGCCCATTTTTGGTTATAGTTGGCCTCCTGAATCTAATTCCCGAAAAGAGTAGTATAACCCCCATTTATTTTTTGAGTGGCACAACCATATTTCTAACAATGTACGATCATCAGTATTTTTGATATTTCAGGATGCCATATCTTTCGAATTCCGTGAAACAATACAATCTCGAAACGAAAGGGCGTCCGTTCCTACAAATTTTTCCGGGATGAAGAAGAAACTGGTGATTAAAAGAAAAAAGAAGTAGTTTCGAGAGAATTTCCTTTTTACTCCTGTATGTTAGAGAGAGAGAGAAGAGGGAGGGGGGGGGGAGATAATAAAAAAAAAAAAATGTAATGGACCTTTAATGAGTAAAAGTTAGATGAAATAAACTTTTTCGCAAAGATTTTCGCCGCGAGACTGTCGACCGACAATATAAAAACCAAACTCCGGCTCAGACTTGGGACAGAATTTTAATAGTAATTGCTAGGACCGTTTAAAAGTTCAATTAATAAAATAAACGATTAATTTAGTTAATTTTTCTTGTGAGAGCTATGTCAGATATACAGATGTGAGTAAATATTTATTTTATTATTTATTTGGATAAAAGAGACAGAACACTTCTTTGGATTTTTATTCTCAGTAAATAATTTGATTTTAATGCAAGTAATTTTCCATTTCAAACCAAGCTAAGAAATAACTAACTTTAATTTAGATATCAAATGAAAATCATCGGTAGTTGGACATCAGATTTTAGCTATATAACAATAGCCGTATTGCTCGCACCGAATAAATCACATTATTCTAATTTGTGTGAACGTGATTTCAATGTGATTTGAAATTGAAAAGTGTTACTATCATACGACAAGATCTTGTTTCGCCGTTTCGCGGTCTCGTGAGGCATGAGTGTGTAACTATTTCAATTC
>WYDF02117128.1:0-10236 GCA_009867245.2 Adranes taylori
AAATAATGATTAAATTTAGAATTAATAATAAAATTATTGGGGAATTAATGACGATTAATTTAACGTTCATATTCTAATGGTATCTATTAAACGAGACTCTAACTTTCATCATATTCCTCTCCTTTCGATGTTGTACAACTTAGACCAAATTTCTGCTCGCCCTTGCCTTAGGTCATCCATCGATCCAGTAAGTGTATGTCCTCTGGATCTGACCATAAGGTGCCATATAAAATCTCGGCGTGATCATCGGTCGCCTATCATGCGCGCCATGTGCCCTACTCATCGTGCCATACATTTCTATGTCGCTGTTTTTTTCTCGATGATGTCCGTGACTTTAGTAACCCGTCAAATGCGGTTTTCTTCAGGTTAATTTGAATTAAGTATTGAGTTAGTCTATGGAAATCTGCAGTTCAGCCGCACAACTATTGACTGGGACTACGTCATCAGCAACGCCCAAATGATTCAAGTGATGACCATCAATTAAAATGCCTTCCCCTACGCAGTTCATCTCTTTGAAGGCGTCTTCCATTTGACAAATTTGACTCGACTCTTATGTTGTCTGCTTCCACGTCATCGTTTAATTTTACGAGTGTAGCATATGCGCACTTTCTTATAGCATGGTATGTGCGCCGTGTGTGGTTAAAATATCGGGAATCAATTTTGGCTTTATCCATAGCCCAAAATATGGATCGGATTTCGAGTGCATCGAGAGCTTTCCTTTAAGCAACAATTCCCATGTGTAGGGACATATTATATTCCGTAGCGCATTCTATGACTGTATGTACCGTTGTAGGTAGTCTTGCGTATCAAATCGTTTGTAGAATCACGCTTGTTCGATTGGTTGCTAAAAATCGATTCTATTGTCAATAGTCATTATTTTACTCAATAACTTGTATAATGTAGATAAGAAAATAATCAGTAGCATCCCTGTTTTACTAAAATATTACAACTATTGCATCAAAGTGACAGGTATAACCTTCTTGCAGATGCTTTTCAGCAGTCCCGCGCTGGCTTCCTGTAATTCCTTGCCGCTGCTACTGTTGAGAACTTATTTAGTTTTAAATTAGTATTAAGAAAAATTGAATCTTAACAAAAAATTAACTGTATTGAGGAAACTTATATAAAATAAATATATTTCGAACGACCGATCTTCGTAAAACATTATTTTCACATTATAGCGTCAGCAAAATCTATGTACAACAAATATAACATATATGAAGTCCAGGTTGCAGACCGGTAATGTTCAGGATCCGCTTCACACGAATCTTGCTTGGGTTGCTTACGTATTGATGAAATAAGATTACTTAAAATTACGTTGCTAAAATGTTCAGGCAGTTTTAATTTTTGGCTCGAATTTAAGGACACTTTTCAAACAGTAATTCATGAAAATCAAAAAATTAATGACATACAAAAATTCCATTATTTGCGTGCAGCTCTATTTGGGCTCGCATCGTAAATAATTCAATCTATAGAATTTTCAGCACAAAATTACAGCCTGGCCTGGAATTTGCTTTGTGAATGATATGTTAATAAATATGTTTTAATAAATAATCATTTTTACGCGCTTTTTAGTTTTAATAAATTATCGAAAGAATCTTCAAGGGCACTTCGTGAAATCGTAAGAAATATGACAAAGCATAAACATATTAGAAGTACCGACAGAACATTAGGACCTTATAATTATCTATTTTATGACACAAAAGTTGGATTCGACTACCCTGCGTGACGCAAAGGCGCCCAAAGAATTGCCCCACCCTAAAGCAATTTACAACTTTCCTAAATGAGAGGGCTGACCTTCTAGGTGTATTCGAAACAAGTAAAATAGAATTTCAAACTAAACCATTGCATTTAAGCTCTTCTACTGGGAGCAAACAAAAAGGTTCTCTTTCTACAATTATAGGTGAAGAGAGACTGTGTGCGCATTGCAAAGGCAGTTATTAATTGACTGAATGTTCACGTGAGTTAGAAAAGATTGATAATGAACGCTACACTATTATTAGAAAGTTGAACCTACGTATCAATTGTTTTAAAAGTGATCATTTTGCTAAAAATTGTAAAGCGACAAAGTGTGACTAATGTAAGGCGCCACACAACCTATTATTACACTTTGAACTGGAAACAACAACTAGTGAAAGCTTGGAAGTTGAAGGGGAAACAAATTGAGGAATGTGTCACCATGATATTGCTCAAGTACTCCTATCTACAGCCTTGGTTGAAGTTATCCACATATTTGCCAGAGTGTTAATCCACGTATTTGCAGGGCCATCTTAGATAACGGGTCACAGTCGTGTTTTCTAACTACGCCTGATGTGCAATAAATTAGGACTATCGGTTATTGAAACAGGAACAATCGTAATGGGTATAAATCAGAACTCATTGATTTCGAATAACTGATGTGAACTTACTGTCCATTTAGAATTGGTAACTGGTCTTTCTACCGGTTTGTTTATAGCAGTCTTGCGACGATTTTGTACAAGGCGCGGAAAGCCAACAAATATGTACTTGGACAATGGGTCCAATTTTGTAGGAACAAGCTCCGAATTGCGTGAACTGGCAAAGCTTTTAGATCATCAAAATCCAAATTTCAAGCATCTGCAAATAAACGAAGCATAAATTGGCATGTTTTCCTCCACTTGCTCCTCATTTTGGAAGATTACATGAAGCGGGGATTAAGTCTATTAAATTCCATGTAAAAAAGAGATTCGCCTGAGACGTTTGACCTATGAGGAATTATGCAAGATGCTTGCGCAAATTGAAGCAGTCCTTAATTCACGTCCCTTAATACGCTTATCCAATGACCCAAATGTTATGGACATGCATACATCAGGACATGTTTTGATTGGTCGCCGATGACGACTGTGACAGATTCAGACCTTATGCAATTGCCAGAGGGACGACTCTCGAAATACCAACGCGTGCAACAAATACATCTACACTTTTAGTCATGTTAGTGCAAGGAGTAACATCACCGAGTTGCAAGTGCGTGCCGTGTGGTACAAAGGTCACATGAACCTAACACTGGGAACAATGGTTCTCATTAAATATGACAAGCAGTTGCTAATTAAATGGCAACTGGGCAGGGTTGTTGAGTTGTTTCCTGGACCCGATGATATAGTGCGCGTAGTGTTAATAATACTTCGTAAGGCGTTATTAAACGCGCGTTTACGAACTTATGTCCTCTGTCGACAGCATAAGTTCTAGATAATGTCTAGAGCGTTGCGGAAAATCAAATGACTGTTATGCCCAGCAGTACACGCTTGTCGAGGCCATACGAGACCAGGTGAGCGCGAGAATATATTTGGTGTTCTCGTCTCGCCTTGGCCTCGGTGCGCTCGAATTTTAGAAAGGGTCAAAAAGGTGGCGGGGTTGTAACTAGGGGGTCTCACGAGAGCCTGTCGTAAATTTATTTGCTTTCTAATTTGATTTGGTGTGTTGTGATTTAGTGTCTCCTAGTTTGGATAAGTACATGTTTAAAACTAAAGAATATATTTTATAATTGTTTTTTAGTTCTTAATTTTGGATATCTTGACAAGGAAGAAATTATTTGTAGAATAAAACTCATTTATAATTTACGACTTATCACACACTTGTTTTGTTAATAAAAAGTGTTAATCCTTCATTAATAATTAAATGAGTTAATCAATCTTAAAAAGCACCCATTGATGATATGTAACACCCAAATAACTTAAAAAACGCCAGGTAGGGCAGATGCATATCTAGCATTAGGTGAAGCCGTCGTCAGTACCCTCTTTTTGCAGTGTACCCACAGCCTAACGGCTATTGTCACTGCACCATGCCTGGCCCTCTTAAGTCATTTTTAAATTTTCTATTAACGTTACATTTAAACCAATTAGAGTTCTTATTATAGTTAGTCGAAATTGACAACCCAACAGTAGGTATTTTATTCCCTTCAACAATCGAAATGGAATTATTTTTATAAGACCTTTAACAATCAAGGAATGTTAATATCGGGTGCGGCAAAATGATAGGCACTATTTGGGATGTCAATAAGGAAGCCAGCCACCAAACCGAAGAAAAAAGTTTTTTATTTTTGGAAACCACATATCATGCAAATTTGAAACGAAACGTTACGTTCTAAAATTATATTACTTAATGCGGACCATCTCTTGAGGCGATTTCTAGTCTTATGGTTGATTTCAATTTTTCCAAATTTTGTGGTCGATGTCCAAAAACTTGCGCGTTGGGACATCGACAAAGAAAAAAATCGCAGGGGGACAAATCAAGCGAACGCGAATGCCACTCAATGTCACCCCTTAAAGACACAACTTTGCCCGAGAACATTTCTTGAAGACGATTGAGTGAACGACGTGTAATGTGCAATGTAGCCCCATCCAGCTGGAACCACAGATCTTCTCGTTGATTATCGTTTAACTGGTTCAATTTTGGACGTAGAAAATTCTCTAACATGTCACAATAACGATCTTGTTTGAATGTTACCGTTACTTCATTCTCTTCGAAAAAGTAAGGACCCCACACGCCGAAATCAGATATTACACACCAGACGATAACCTTTGGGCTGTAAAGTGCTCACTGATGAAGTTACCACGGATTATTTTCTGAACAATATAGGAAATTTTGCTTATTCACAGTGGTAGATAGAAATGAGCTTCGTCGCTAGACATGAAAACAGCTGCGGGGGCAATATTCTAAAGAATATCACGGCACAAATGTGTAAGGGTTTTTAAATCTTTTCCACTTAATTCCTGTACCACTATCATTCGGTGTGAGTTATGTAAAATTCTTCGAACACTTCCATCCGACATTCCTAGCGCAGCTGCATGCCTACGCGCCGAACGTTGGGCTGTACTGACTGCATTTACATTTGCCGGTGTCTCTTGCTGTCCTTGGTCGGCCAGTAGACTTTCGCTTAAGCGCAGAACCTGTTTCACGGAAGCTTAAAGTCCACCGACGAATTGTTCTCCTGGCACCATGACGGCCAACATCAAACCGAATACGGAAGGCAATCCGCGTCGTTATTACAGATTCGCCATTTTTTATAAACTCCTCGACTGCAAATGCGCGATGTACTCCAGTCCAAGCCATGACGATAACTGAACATGGCTCGAACTTATCTACTTAAGGCGACAGCTACTGCTTTGCCCCTTCCACAAACCGAGCAATGGCTATTTTAAATCGTACCTCTCATTCTTTATTAACTTCCACTTAATTCATCTCTATTTTAACACCTTTTACTTTGAATAAGAATAAAGCGCCATTTATATTAATATCAACAAAAACATATTAATAAAAACAACTAAGAAAACATAATCGATTTATTTGGTCGAAATAACAGTCAAATATTTATTGTAACAATAAACAGCAAATGCTCAGTCGCAGAAGTAAGTTCCACGTTATTCATTGATTTTCTCGCCTGAGTTGACATGAGAGAACAATAGAGCCAATCCAAGCTTCACGCATGAGAATGTACAAACTGCCTCTCGTGTATTCTCGCTTCCGGAGTTTTCGCGCACAACCCGTCTCGGCGAGCGTGTACTGCGGCACTAGATCTAACGGTTAGTTGCGAGATAAATAGATATGCCTGATAAATAAACAATCCTTGACAATTCTACAGCTTACGTTGAGCAATGTGAGCAATGACTGTGGAAATCTGTTTTCCGCAACCAAGAAAAGCTCGCTCGCATAATTTGATGGAGTTTAGAATGTCAAAGCGAACAATTTGACAACCCCTTTATCTAATTAACTGATAAATTGTCTAAGAAAGCTAAACTCTGAAAGAAAATTAGAGCATCAACCTTCCATGAAACGTCACAAAGAAGTAGTGTAATATGCTACTGACCTCATTGATACTAATAAGATAATTATAAAGTGAAATGTTCACCCAACGGATTAGTTGGATTGTCCGAAACTCACTTCACAAGAAGAATCGGTAAGTTAATGAAAGATATACAACATCTGTACCCGGATACCATTGCGTAAACAGCGAGGGATTAGTGAGCAAACAGCTCAATAATTTCAATAAGATTTAATATAAAATCATAAACTTTAACATCATACATTTATGACAAAACCTTTATATAATACGTTGTACCTGACTTTCCCCGTAGGTAAGCATTCAGTAGATAGTACGTGACCTTTTCTGTTCATATTGTACGTGTAAATGGGATGATATTTAAGATAAAATTAACCATAATGTGTGGTATTTTATTTATACTATAAAAGTATTAAACTAATTTTATTCTAAAACTAGAATTTGTTAAATATTATTTCTTTAGTTTGTTCTTATCGTAGAAACTTCAGTTGTACAGCTCTCTATATAGTTGTTATTCAGTTAGTGAAGATTAAGTGATGATGAATGGACCATAGTCTATTATTTGAGTTATTAACAATTTTATTTGACATTGTCATTACTATAAAAATAAAAAATAAACATGAACCTGTCAATCGTCTCATCCATAATATATTGGAAGTAAGAAGTGTTGCTGTATCATGCAATGATCCATTTAGTGTTGATCATGGTATTTTATTTATAACTAGTCGAACGTGCAATCAACTCAAGATTCAATTGGTTCAATACTGATTAGGATAATAGTCGATTAACATAGATACGCACATTACCTCTGTACGGCAAAGCACTATACGCACATTACCTCTATGTGGTCTATTCAAACATTTATTTGCATGACATTTTAAAAGTATGTCGATTTAGGTAGATTTAGGTGACATAGTTAAACATCAGGGGTATAGTAGGACGGGAACGCGTTCGCACACTACTTTCGACAAATTTCAGGAAATGTTGAGCTTTTGAAACATCAAAAGCTAAATGGCATGGATATAGGTATCGTATTGCATTCAAGATTTAGTGCCACAAAAATTATAAGTTACGTTTCAGACAAAATTCAAAAAAGAAGAATTCAACAAGAAAAATTCGATAAGGTAATTAATGAATCTGGGAGCTAAATGTATTTTGATTATGTGAAAGAAAATTTGGTAGCATTTGCAAGTGACGCTGCAAGTGTTATGTTAGGAAAAAAATCTGGCGTGGCAGAAAAGTTAGTTCAAATGTATCCTAACGTGAATCATTGGCACTGCATGAACCAGTGGATAGAATTTGCTGCGAGTGATTCAAGCGATTTTGTAGGGCCTTGTGCCAATGAGCTTGACCTGCAATTGAACAAAATTGGACGTATACAGGGCATTAAATATGTAATGACCTCTTTCAAATTAGTGTCGTGTAGTACGAATATCCAACTGTATACTACCACTTCATTAAGACTCAGATGATATAAGTAGAAGTGCAACCGAACTAGCCATGCATAGTGGGTTAATCAAACTCTTTCGTCATCCCAATGATTTGGCAATTATGTATGGCATTTTAGTCAAACCTTCAAAATTATTTGAATGAACCCAAACTCTCAAAATTATTTGCATACCAAACAGAAATACAATGATTGTATGTGTAGACAACATCATCAGAAGATAATTTTACCGGTAACGGTAAAAAAGTTAAGTTAAAACCGGTTTACCGATAAATTACTTCTATCTAAATTAAATTTCATTTCGGTAAATTTCATTTTCTTCCATTCACTATCAAAAACCAAGGACTTGAAAGATTGTGAATTTTTAATTGCTTATTTCTACTATTTTGGTATCAAGAAAATTAATAAGTTTTATCACAAGTTTAATATAAATAAATACATATGTGTATAAGAAATATCTGGGAAAACACGAAGCACAAAATTAAAAATTGAACATTGAAATTTTGATTGTTGTACAATTGTCGTGCGATTAAAATATGCACGTAACAAACAAATAGTGTCTAATGCAGGGTTGTACAACGTGCGGCACACGGGCTACATGCGGCCCATAACACGTACCAATACGGCCCAACGATCATACGCAACAAATACGCTAAATCGTTCGTAGAAAATTGGTATGTTTCGCAAAATTTTGGTAGATTTATTTTGCATTGTTTTGACCAATATTTAATATTCTTTCTAACAAAACAAACAGATTTTATCATATCTTCTAGCGCGACCGAATTAATTAAGTTTTCAAAATTAAATACAACTACATATTTCGTCTGCCAAAATCTACATCGACCTTTCTTGATCTCCAGATTCAAAAATCACCTCTTGCTTGGGTATCTCCGCTCTCTCTCTCTCTCTCTCTCTCTCTCTGCAACATTGGATTGATGTAATTTTAGAACGCCGCCTATATTAAAAATTGAAATGTCTCAAAGCGAAGATAGCAGTGACTGCTGGTAACTTTAATGGCATACTCATAAATATAGTAAATAATGTTCTGTATCACCAGTGGCGGCTGGTGCATAAGTGCACGGGTGCACGTGAACACCCATATAAAATAAAAAACAAATAAAAAAAGAATTATTAATTTTAAATGTTTTAAATTTTCATATTACCTTTTACTATTGGAACTCCAACTACGTAGCAGACTGGCGAGAGAATAATAAAACGCTACATTAGCACGAAATTATGTCTACTACTAGCACGAAAAATGTGTGCACTTCTATTTTCCATACAAAATTTGAAGTTTTGCATTGGAGTCGCCTGATTGGTCTAAAATGAGAAGGAATTTTATATGAAGAAAAGAGCACAATTTATTTGTGAGCGCGCTGTGTATGTGGACTGTGCGCTCATAGATTTTCGTTTTAATATTGCTCTGACGTACTTCTCTTTATATACGTAATTAATATTATCGTAATAAAAAAAATCATAATAATAAAACGGAGTATCGGACTATTTTTGTAATTAATATTTGAATACTTTTATATACTTTTAATACTTTTAAATAAAGTTTTTTTAAATAAAATTATAATGAATTCAGTTCAAACTATTGTGAATAAAATTTAGCGTATGAAGACAAACTGGAAATAAAAAAACTTTGACCACATCAACAAGATTAGAAAATTCAAAGTCAAACAAAAACTGAAAAGCATAATTATTTACGAAACACAAATTCGTTTATCGCGAACAGAATAATAGTTGCAATGCAATATTAGATAAACGTCTAATATACACTACTTTTTAATTTTTTAAACGATTATAGTGCAGTGAACAAAAATTTCGTGATTTTTGAAATCTAAAAATTTCGTGATTTTTGAAAATTTTAAATTTTTGAAATATTTGAACACCTACTCAAAATTGTCACGAGCCGCCACTGGTATCAACAATCAACAGTTACTGTCATGTTTAATTAATAAAGTGAAAAGAAGGGTCTTAACTAAAAGTGCTAGAAAGCAGCAACTGGTCCATAATCTAACCAAATATAGACTACTTGAATTTATTTATATTACAAGTGTTAAAAGTGATTACAAGTGTGAATTAAAAGCCATGAAGGTAGACTGAAAATGTGTTTAGGCCATCAAATTTTTCAAAATTTTCCGGGAAAGTACCCTCGGACTCTCCCTTTCGGATAAGGGGCCTTCCAAACCGTAAATTCCCCCTAATGATGACTTCCTCAAGGTAAATTCCCGGAAGGTTGTGAGCGTTCCTTCACTGGACAATTTATGACTACACCACTGTTAATCAGGCTCAAACCTCCGTTTCTGTGAACTTTTGTTTAATAGTGTAGATTAAGTAGAAATATTCGGGTCCAGTAATCACTTTGAGCTACATTGTCATGAGCATCCCAAAAAATGTGTTGGTGAATTAAAAATTAATGTATTCAAATTAAACCAACAGCATATCTATAGCTCCCGCATCGGGACGTGGCCGGTAAGAGAGATAGTCTCCGCACAAAGTATAGATCAATGTAAGACAGAAAAATTTTTTGAGTAACTGGTCACCTCTCGATGCGGGAATCGTATATGGCACAAAAGTCTGTTCAACAAGTTTAGACCGTTTCAACCGTTTAAGGTTGTCAGTAAAACTTTAATCGTCCTGGCAATACAAATCCACTTTTCGAAGTGTTATGCAGAAGAATTGTTAGGGACCTTATGCAAGGAGCACTTAACGAAGTTGCAAAATGGACAACGAACAGGTGCTTGAACATTAGCCCTCAAAAAACTTTGGATCTAACGTTTACCAGAAGAAGGAATCTGGATGGCTTAGGCATTGTAGAACTTCATGGGATACAAATATCGTTGCAGGGGGAAGTAAAATACCTTGGAATCGTACTTTATTCCAAACTCACTTGGAATCTACAAATTTATAGAATAACAATCAGAACGGTTATCACCTCCGTAGCTAAAAGACGTATGTATGAGAAAGCATGGAGGCTGAAGTCTTGCTTGGT
>WYDF02117139.1:0-10236 GCA_009867245.2 Adranes taylori
AAGGGGAAAGGAATAGAAGAGATAATTTGTAAGAATTGTTGTTTGTTTTTATTTTTAATTTAAATGAATTACTTTAAATGTTTATATGTTTGTAAAGTTGATATGCCAATAAAGTTTATATATATATATATATATATATATATTTAATATCTCTGTTTCTCCTTCTACCTCACTACCAACCTGTTTCCTACACAACTGGTGTGTATGAATCTAACCTAGGTTAGCCGGGGTTAGTCTCGTCACTCGACAACTATGACACCGACAACTATGGTGTTACAGTGATTCAGTGATTCATTTCCGTGCTCTCTACTGGAGCGTATAATTCTAACCTACGTTAGCTGACGTTGCATTTATTCGTTAAGTAGAAGTAACACCTACGTTAACCGAGGTGCTATCGTAGCTTATAATGATTGCCTCTTCGCTCTACTCACTGCAGTGTACAATTCTAACCTACGTTACCCTTGGGTTAGTTTTATTCACTAATCGAGCATAGGATCTGCGTTAGCCGTGGTGTTAGTGATCTATAGTGGTTTCTTGTACTCCTACTGTTCCAATAGTCCGTATTGTCGTGTATTGAGATTAATTCCCGCCTCCCCATTGGCTTATAATTTTTTTCCCATCATTCTCGGATAATTGCTGTTTTGTAATTATTATCACAGTACGATTGCACTGCTATATTCACCACTTGTGTTTTGTTTTCTTTATAATATAGTAGCTATTGTTCATTTTCTAACAGCTATTAATCCGATATTAATTTGATTTGACGTTTTCTTCAATTGACATGTAATTTTGCTTTTATATTATTTCTATGTTTGAATTGTCTATGAACGCCAAAAGGATTTTATTATAAAAATCGTTAATGCTCTTTTATTACTTAGCAGTTAAAGTTATTTTTAGCTGCTCTAAAGAACACAAACTTCGAGATTACTTACATACTTAACTGCCCATGCCCTCAGCGGGTCCACTGAGGACCGTTGTAACAAAGATAAGAGTTCAAACGTGAGTACTCACGTTAAACTGACCTGGCGCCGGAGATTTATATTTCCGGAGGGTTTTATATTCTGTAGTAATGTATTAGTTTACACCATTAGTGACATTGCTTGACTTCAGTAATCGCGTCGCGAGCGAGGGTCCCAAATTCCTGCATTTCCTCTGGCACAAGCCCTAAGCGATTGTTCTTCATCCATTGCCATTATTCTACATCCCTCAAAAATTCAATTGCACTTCGTCATTTATATATCTTTCCATTCTATTTGCATTTCACCCTGTCACTAATAGAAAACCACATTATAGCACAAGCTACTAGAGTAGTTCCGTGCGCGAACAATCATTTTAAAATATTCACTATTTAATTCCGAGATAAAAGAATTTATAACTATATTTTCGTTAGCTGTATGCAATAATGTTTGCCCATTATCCCCATTATCTTACTGAGATATAGTGAGTTTACTTAAGAGTGCGTCAATAGTGGTACCAAACTCGTGAAAACTTGAAATCTCTTGCTTTTCATTTTGAAGTTTAGACATCAAAGCAGACACATTTCTTAGGCAATAAATAATAATTTTTGTCATTTACGAATTATAAATTAGAGAAATATACTACTTTTCTTTTGGAACTTCGCATTCTCTGACAATATACATTTTGAAACAAAATTCGGCAACAACTTCTTACTCTCTTCCATTAAAACACTGTCGTACAGTAGAGCAGCATCAATTAACTTTCTTGAAACTTCCCCACTTCCATTCATACTAGGTATAAGACTAGCATCTAGTTTAAATCAACTAGCTGCATTTGTGGTCAATTTATTAAGTTCAATGTAACCATTTCTGAATGTTCTTTACGAGTCGAATGAACTAATAAGTCATCATGATGAAAGATTAAATATTTATCACAGATTAATACTATTCAATTCAATTCTTTGGTTGACCAAATAAAATTTCCAATTACAGGATAAGCTACAAAAATTTTTATATACTCAATAACATTTTGAACATGTACTTTTACTCTTTAGAACTATTAAAGAAGGATATACAAACAAACGGAAAATAATTACATCGCATGTTATTGATAAATTTTGAGATAAAATGTGGCGTACTACAGTTCCATAGTGCGAGCCGGGAGTCACCATTACCCCCGGCTCTTAATTAATTACTTTGTCAGCAGCTGAAGTAATGAGATAAGCAATATAATAGAATGTGAATTTAAGAAATTTGGACGTTTTTAAATATAATATTATTTTCCAATAATACTTCTAACAGTAAATTATCGATAACTTTGTCCTTTCTTAAAAATGTAATAACACAATACACCTCGTTTGCAATGACTTAAATCTACAATTTGATAAAGAGCGCTTTATCGTTTTCTAACACAAAATGCTCATCTAGCTCCGGCCTTGTTGGTAACTTAGTACACATCTAGATCTAGAAACGTGGACTGAATGCTTTTGTCTTCGCTCGTCTTTCTCTGTTATTTAGAAGAATAACTACACGAACGGAACCGTAATAGTAGTGAAAGGAAAAAAAAGACGACCGAAAGACTTACGAATGGGATCAGTCGTGTTCGGGCGACATGTAAACAGCGATCAAATACGAAGAAAGCTAGAAGTGTAGAGAAAAGGACAAGGATAAAGTGAATAATAGAATGAGCAGAAAAGAATGGATCAAATAAGAGTAAAATGTAGAAAAAGTTGATTCTTAATGGGCGAACTAACACAAAATCAAATACATTTCACCAGGGAGATACATATACAAATACGCAATGAAGGTTTTGAGAGTAAAAATTATTCAGGTGCTCCTCGTTTATTTCAAATTGTTATAAGAACATTTGCGACGGTTTCTAACTAATTTCGCTTTATAACACTTGATAATTTCAAACGCTTTCCCCTGTTAACAGTGACTTGACAAATGTAATACCATATTTCACACTATGCAACATAACATATTAACCTACATATCTTTAAAGTAGTTAATTACTCTAAATAAATAAATTAGTTATTTTAAGTTAACTAAATAGCAACGGTGCGTTCCTGGACAGCAGCCAGTTAAATACTATTAAAATATAATTGGCTTAAGTATATTATAACGCTCATAATTTAAGAGAGCACAGTAATGGTAAAACAGAGATAGGTATTGTCATTGATTCAGATGTTTATCAACGCACAAATACGAATTAAGAAAAGCCCTAATAAAAATGATAGCAATTGTTTGTTGTTGATTTAAGTATCTATAGTAACGCACATACATAGGCGGTGAAATATAAACACGCATTGCGCGTGACAAAAATGCATGTATTCTGTACTTATATTAAAGTAAGAGACGTAAATAATATAATTTATGCGCATTGGTCGTCCGTGTGGAAACAATTATGGCCTCAGTGATTTGTGCGACGACCGTACCACAGAATAAATGATCGTGTGAACCACTTCATAGAGACCATGTCGCAGAAAAGAGGGTCTGTAAAGGCTCAGGCCCTATAAATACCGCGTAGTTGTGCATATTAAAACATTCAAACAGGTAGCGCTGCCACTAAACACAAGATGCTCAGGAAGCACCACATTCATTGAAAATTATTTCGGAAGATGTGTAAGAGAAGATGAAAAAAACATATTAAACAGTTCATTTACCGAACTCGGAGCGAGAGCGGCAGCATACAGCGACCAGTCAGCCGGGGAATAAGCAAAGCAATGCAGCAGCATTTGTTGGAACAGTAAGCATTTGGTGAGCGTTTTCATACTTTTTGCATTGATTCCTTGTTTAATTGTAATGAGAACTTCTCTTTCTCTCTCTCCTTCTTCCTTTCCTACATAACTAATTATCGTAGGAAAGGCGCTTAACGCTTATCTAGTATATGTTACTAGACAAGCGTTAAGCGCGAGTGACGATAGTGCATCAAGCGTCAACCGTTGCTTTATTGTAGCTTCTAGTATTCCTTTTCACTGCTTCTTGCTAGAGTGTATATTGCTATATAGAGTGTATATTCCTTGCTAGAGTGTATATTGCTATATTGCTAGACAAGCGTTAACCGCGACTAGTTTAGTTCATTCCGATAACAAAAGCACCTAGCATCAACCGTCGTGTTATTGTGGACTATAGTGGTTTCTTTAGTATCCCTAGCAGCAGTATCATCCGAGTCAATGTGAAATAATAGAAACCCCCACCCCTTCTACCCTACCAGTATAGATATTGCGCGAACATGCTCTCCGCATAGTTTTTTTTTAGTTTCATTATTATATCACCGCACGTTTCATATGCGCCGCTTAATAATTGATTGCTAGATTATTTACATGTATTTGATTTAATATTTGCTTACCGCTATTAATATGCTACTGGTTATTCTGGATATTTAATTATTGACATAATTGTGCGTTTCTTTCTTTATTTGTATTTTAAGTGAAAAACAATACACGGTTTTGTTAAACCTTTCATGCTAGTTTACTAACTCGTTAGTAAGTTTAATTACAGCTGCTATCAAGAATAGGAACCTCTAGTTTGCTTACCAGACTGAAATCCAGCTGAGCCCTCAGTAGCACAATGAGGAGCGGAGAGATAGCAGCATAAGATCCAGGTTGTGGTTTCACGTTAAACGGACCTGGCACCGAAGGAGCACATTTCCGGAGGATAGAAAGATTCTATAGTATTAAGATATTAGTTTGCGCCATTTGTGATTATAGTTAAGGCAGCCCATTAGCAACGCTACTTCTCGCAACTGTTTAGCAAATGTTTCTGCTTCTGTTTCTTCTAGAGATTAATTATAGGTTACGTATATTATATAGATTGAAGGTAATCGTTTATAATGGTTTAATAATAGCAGAAACTGGAAAAGTTATGGCCACCAATATTTTACATTTAAACAAATCTATAAACTAAACATACTAAAGTTAAATCACATTGTCAATGCGCACACATTTTTTTACTTATTTATTTATTGCAACCAGCAAACATTTTTTTCTAAGTAATGTTAATATTTAATCCGGCAAATTCTTTCTCACCTAGTGCATTACCTGGTATAAGTTTTGAGTGTTAATATTATATTGTCACGTTATTTTTTCGTGACAATATAGCAGAACGAGTTTTTATGACATAAGCAAGTTTTAGTAAACTAACTTAACCCACTCGACGACCAATAGGGATCAAAAATATAATTTTGTAATTTATTTCTTCTACATAAAATAATTTATAGCACTGAGTAAAATCGGGTCAGCATAATATGTAAAATAATAAAACTCAATATAATTTTTATTTAATATATTCATGACAAAAGTGATTAGCATGCAATCAGTTTTGGCACCAATTCACAAGTAAATAAAATAATTACCAAGAATATTTAAGCAGTTCATTAGTTTATGTGTTTTACCTTAGAATAAAAATTAGTGGCAAATTAGAAGAATAAAAATTAGAAGATTAAGGTCAGAATGAATTTTATTTGTTCGAGATTTTCATTTCACTCAATAAATAATAACACTTACATTTGTGCGACTAACATCATAACACTCTACTCTCCTTAAGCGCCTTTTTACTATCTTAGTACAAGAAAACAAGAAATGTGTACCCCTTTCTATATCTTACCCGCCATATATAAAGCTGAGTTGATCTAATAATTCGCAACGACAATGAATAATCGGTATATAAAAAATAAACATTCAGCTAGATAGCTTGAAACGTTTAATTCACAAACTAATGATGAAGTTATTTTAATATGACCTCTATTAATTAATATAAAATATTTTAACATCCTCAATTACTTCCATCGTTAAACGACAATGCTAAATAATATTTTATAGAATTTAGTCATTTGAATAACTTAGACGTAGGGTTTTTCGGGTCCGACTACCCGGCCTCAGACCTGGCGGGTCCAAGTGTAAATTCTCGGACCCGATACCCAACCTAAAACTCCACGAGTCTCGGGTTTTCGAACAATTGAATTAAAATTTTTACTTTTTTATATTATATGAATGTATCTATATTGTCATCGAGTCTGGCCCTGCCTCTTATCTATTTTTTAAATAATTAGTAATTGCTCTGGTATGTATTAAATATTTTAGTATTTTTTGGTATGTATTAAATAATTTTTTGTCTTTCGATATATTTATTGTAAATGTACAGAACTATATGTAAATGATTTACGTACATGTTATTTTACATGTATAATAAGTCACACGTAACCATTTCATAATTTTTCATATATCGAAGTTCTATGTTCTGTATTCTTAATAAATGAAACATGTTTTAACAAAAATTTTGCTCTGCATAAGACCCGGCACGAAGCTACTTTTTTTTATTTTTGCGAAAGAATTCACTGTCAGGAATTTTTTTAAGCAATATGATTTTAATAGCTAGTTTATAAATTTGGTCATCATTAGAATTATCGAAAAGTTTTATTTTAAATTTATTTATTATTATTCTTATTTTATAAAAAATTTTTGTTTAATAATATAAAAAAATTTAAGGGATTAGCTTTAAATTTTATATTAAAAAAGAAAATGTTTTTATTTATTAATAGGAATAGAATTTTTTATTTTTTATAGTTTGTAATACTCTTAAAACAATAGGACATCAATGATATTGATCATATGTTTTTCTTCATGACTTTCTGCGGCTATAGCAATAATTACAATAATAAAAAATGTAAAAAACTCATTTTCATCAGAATCTTCAATAAAATATTTTATTACGCAAGCAATTTCTTCATCGGTTATATTAATAAGTATTATTTTATTAAACTTTAAAAAATTAAAAAATTATTAAAATTTCTGAACATTGTCCAAAAAATAATCCTGATTGATTACTATAAATAATATATTCTTTTTAAAATATAAAATATTCAATTACTTTACTAATAAACTATAATAAAATAATTCTTTTATTTATAAACTAAAACTTAAATATACTCAAAAATTATATAAAATAGAACCCGGTCTAGAAAAATAATTGTAGTCTCGAATCGGACTCGCCGAGTCTAAAAAGACCGGGTATTCCCAAACAGTATTTAGATGACTACTGCGCATAGATACAGTAGAATAAAATTAAAATGGTTTCCGTTTCTCTACTTTACACTTGCCCCTATTTCCAAGACTTCTGACCTTGAAAATCAAAACTTCTAATCAATATTTAAAATAAAGCTAAATTCAATCCCTATTCAAATTAGAATAATCGAAATGCTTTTAAACCACTATACTTGACTAGAATGAATAGCTCAAACCATCCAGCTCAACTTAAATTTTATACAGTATAATAAATAAGTAATATAAGTAATATAGTTGCAATATAAGTAATTTTATTTATTGTTATACTATACAAGTGAATAAAAACAAATAAAAAACTTTTCCCAAGTTACACGCGCCCCCATTACAAAAACTAATCTCTTTGAGGAAATTATTATTGATGAAAATTATTATTGATGATGAGTGATACTGCAAACAATCGGTATTATTATTGTCAGAGGAATAGAGATGTTTATCCCTAAGTGTATTTTAAGCGATTCCGTTAATTCGCAAATTTATGAAAAATAATCGTCTCATTTAAGACGATTTATAAATTAAATGCATTCAGATGGTCTGTTTATATGCTGGCCTGACATGGCAACTGCTAATTACGCTGGTAACGTCATAGCAGCATATAGCGAGCTGCAAATCAATTTCATTGAAAAGTCCCGAAATGTTCCCGAAATGGTCTACACTTGCGGTTGTGAAGCCCCTTCAACAGAAGAACTAAAAGCAAGAATCCGACAGAAGTTGCGGCAGATCCCATCTAAAATCTACCATCACATCTACCATAATATCATGAAGCGTGCGATCAAAGTCCGTCAAGCCATCCGACATGGTGCTGATTCATTGATCTAGAGTCGATATAACTAACGTTTGAAAGTATGTTCTAAATATGTAGCATTTAACACTGCGTTAGTCGCGCTGTAACTGAGAGATATAAGACTACTACTTTATTAACCAATAGGATGCGTTTCGTGGTGCGACACTAAGCTTCTTGTTATTCGTCTCTTGCTATATATCTCGTGCGTGGCAACAGTCAGTGTGTATCTGCTTGTGATTGTTTTCAGATATCGTTCTACTCTAAGGAATCACGAATATATAATATTGAACGTGTATCTCACTGATACAGCGCGACTAAATACGTGATATTTAGGGGACGAGTAACGGAGTGTTAAGTTATTATAATTTATTAACCAAATTGTGCGGATTTTTTGTCCTGATATCCTTAGTTGGGTGGGATTAAAACTATAAAGCAGAATTTATTTATTTTGGAAATTGTCACCCCACTTGACTGTCGTTTACAAAAATTCACGCGACAATATAAATTTACATAATGTACAGTATTATATAATATTGCATTGTAAATTAATATCATAATGACACAACTAATTTTAACTTGCAAACTTTGAATTATTAGTTAATACTAAAAACAGTTCCTATCCAATAATTTATATCAACCATATTAATTGAGGCATAACTGTACCTAAAGAGTAAGAATACGTGTACGTTTGCATCCACACACATCCAGTGTTCTACTAAATCTGTTTTCCGCCGAAAATTCTCGTGATTTCTTTTCCCTTTAATCTGCTTTGGATTTAGATTAATCAAATTGTTGAGTGGATGTCTACAGTTTTGTGTCAATAAGATTTTAATCAATTTGATTAAATGCAGATATTTATGTTCTATACCAGTACTTTGCAAGTAAAATAATTACATTTTGCTTACGTTAGGTTAGTTTAATTTAGATTGAATGAATACATCATTTATAAAATCGAATCTAGTTTAGGGACATAATTTAAACAAGTCAACAATTACTGTATGTGTTTGGCTATAACTAAAATTTTATTAATTACTTTGATGATTTAATAAAAATCAATTGTTCCAGAACTCAATTTATTAGCAAAATTAAATCATATCATATATCGAAATCGGCAAGACTGCCATGCGAGGGGGAGGGTAGTATCCTGATGGTGGAACCGAGATGTAACTTAACTTAACGAATCGCGAAGCATTCGCGTTTTACTACTTCAATGCAAGGCGACACCAGTAGTAAAGAGTAAAGGGATAAATAGGTCATCCAATTTGATAGCGGATTAGGCTTCAACCAATAATGAACCTTTATTGGCATCATCCTACAAAAAAATTTACAACCCGTACAACTCATTACTCCATAATTACATACAGCGTTTTCTACAGAAACATAAAACAAAATTATAAAAAAAATTTCATTATCAAAATACAAAATTAATTACTCTTTCTTCCCTTGCGCTTATCCCGCACACTTCCACGCCTGCCCGCATATAAGCGAAGAAGGGATAGAACCGATGACTACAAATTCCTTTTCTTCCCTCCTCTAATCCCAAAATTTAGTTTTCTCCTGTTTGCTGCCACTTGTCGTTCATCCCCATTCTTTTTCCATACTCCTGCTCACAGAATGATTCACTCTCCAATCCACACGCTCTACACCTCCTATATTCCTCGTACATCCAATACTTAAATATTTACCTTCCCCTTCTTCTTCTCTGACACCCCTCTTGCAATTCCATATCTCTTAACTTCCGTTCGACTTCAGACTTACACCTTATCCCTCGGCACATTCTTCCATACCATTCACACATAAACCATCCGCACCTGTCATATACCGTTCTTTTCGTTCTCACTCATGCATTCTCTTCTTCCGTCCTGCATGCCAGAGCTTCCAAATATACTTTTTTACAATTCTCTCGTTCAAGTCCCCTATCACTTTCCTTTCATATCTTACTATCTTTCACTCCATATACCCAACATATTATTTCATTCAATTTTGTAGCACAATCTCACACGCTGTCGATTTCTCCACAGCAAACAATCTCTTCATGTATCTCATTAACGTCCTTTCTGGGCGGTTAAGGACGAAAGGGAACTACTCTCCTTAACCGCCCACATTTCAGCGCCATATAACATAATACTCCACTCCTTACACATAATTTCAATATCATCAACCTCATTTCCACCAAATCAGCAACCTTCACCTTCCAAATTTAACCCATCTTTCTTGAACTTTCCTTCCTAGCATACTGATATGCTCATTTGCAGACCCGTTCCGACTTACCATATATCCTAGATACTTCATTTCTTTAACCATCCTAACTGGATTTCCATTCATTCAAAATACATCGTTTCTTCTATCCTTCCCCCCACCCCCCTCTTACACACCCTTACTTTTGCCTTTTTCCCATTTATTTCCAATTCTTTTTTTAATTTATAAATATATT
>WYDF02117150.1:0-10236 GCA_009867245.2 Adranes taylori
GGAGGGGGGGGGGGGGCACGGGGGTCTGTTTCCAAATATGGTTCGACTTGGACGAAAACCAAATTGAAAATAGATATATTATAAATCCCTATGTTGCGGAACTTTGAGGACACCTGTATACTGGAAACCTTTACTAGGTACATAAATGGGCTATTATGTAAATATAAACAGATAAAAAATAATATCAAGTACTGCAAATATGTTACTTACATAAACAAGTCGCCGCCAATAATCGAACCGCATTCCCTGGTGGACTACAATTGGGAAAAAATGGTTTCGCAGCATATTCCGCAAACGTCAAAGCGACAATCGCTTGCGTCGTCGGTCGAATGATCAATATAGCAACCCATAATCGTAAAAATCCACATAATGGTCCAAAAGCAGCATATATATACGCATAATCGCCACCGCTACGCGTAATTGATGTACCTAATTCGGCATAGCAAAGTGCGCCCAGTGTAGAAAATACACCTGATAAACACCAAACTACGATTGAGATTCCAACGGATTCCGTACTTTGAATTACACCTGTGGGCGATACAAAAATTCCGCTACCAATGATTGTGCCAATAATTAAAGAAACTCCATTCATTAGCGTGATTTTTCGTTTTAATTCAACTACTTCCGATTTTTCTATCACAGGATCTAAGCCTTGCTCAGGACTAGATCCATGTCCATTAACTTTAGAAGGAACAGCTTCGTTGCTGCCGTTTTCTGGTCGCTTGTGGCTGGCATTCTCCTCCATTTCACTTCAAATAAGATGCAATTAGACTCGAAAATTGTAATTTATCATATAATGCAAGTTTAATTCCAATATTTAGACCGTTGAGATGATGCAAACCTTTAGCCTGTTGCTTTACTACAAACGCGCGCGGATTAGATTTCACTAATGCTCGATCGTCGTTTAAACGCACGTGTGGTTTTTCTTTCCTTTAAGAAAGTACAATGTTGCCACTACTTAAATTTCATTGTACGATGCATTACTTTACCGAATTTTAAATAAATATCCAATTTATGATTTTATCGATTGAACAATGCAAGCGTTGCCTGGGTGCAACTATTGTTTTTAAATCCAAATTGGTTGTCATCTACTTCTTTGTGTCTATGTAGGAAGCGTGTTCGCAAACCATACCTGATATAGCATAGAAGAGTTGAAGAAGCAATTCAATTGGTTATTAATTCTCGCACCAGATTCAACTTACAGAACCAACTAAACAATTGAACATATAATGAGATGTTTCTATCAAATGGTATTAAATGTTTACAGATTTACAAATTAACTTTTACATATCGAAATGGAGGACGTCTAGAAGGAAACTTTTTGAGGGAGAACAGAACTTCCAAAAGAAGAACGGTTGGTTACCTTAATAAATGTCCATACAAAAGATAAACAATTGCACTGTTCCTCGTGCGAGTATAAAACTTCAGAACTCGCTAATTTGAGAAAATATAAATGCTTACATAGCGTTGGTAAACCATATTAGGGTTCAGAATGCGAGTTAAGGAGTTTTGCACATATTGAAAAACAAACATCCAAACATCCTATATATTCATCTTTTAAATTATCTGTTCAAGAAGATTAAAGGGAACGGGTAAAGAATCCGTCTATATGGCCAAGTGGTGCCTGTATATTTTCGTTTTTCCGTTGGATACAACAAAGCAACCAGATGCCATAGCTAGCCCTACACAAAATGTTAAATATGAGGTGTTGAATTTAAACATTGTCAGTGTTTAAGCAATAAGAAATGTCAACTAGAAGTTAATAGATAATTGTATAGTACTTCGCGCCGTAACTACGTTATTGTTAATAGATAATTGTATAGTATTACCTATAGAATATAACACAAGGTTTAGTACTAGGACCTAATATACGAAAATTAAACCTAACGGGAAACTATGTCTCACTTGCGGATGATACCATCATAATGTACAGAATATGATCAAATAACACTGCAAAATGAAATAAACCAGAGTAATACACGGGCTGGCTTCATGGTAATAGAGCAACAATAAATACGACGAAAACAGTATATCAAATTTTTAAATCAAAAAACAAGCCACCCATCAACCTAAACATCAATTTATGTAATACAAATCTACTAAGAACTACCTGCACAATATCCTTCAGACTGGAAATTGATGACAAGCCAAATTAGGAAAACCACTGTAAAAATTCTCAAATAAAATAGAACCTCTAAGTAAAGTATTAAAAATATTAAGGATAACTTCAAATATATTAGTTATATGAACTCAAATACGATGAGCAGCAGCTGCCAAAATTAAAAAAATATATATTAAAGTCAAATCCACCATTTTGATTTTGCTCCTAATCACATTTCAATATTTTAATCATTTTTTTTCAAATGCCCCCTATACAATATTTTTATATCGACTCTCATAGAATATCTATAGTTACAAATCTAGTTATTTTCAGCTTAAAATTCAAATATTTAAAGTTACTTTTCATGTTAAATCTAGTTTCAAATTTAGTTACTTTTTTGTTTTATCTACTAGTTACATAACCTCAAATACCGTGAGCAACAGCAGCCAAAATTAAAAAAAAAATAAAAATCAAATCCGCCATTTTGATTTTGCTGCTAATCACATTTAAATATTTTCAATAGATTTTTATTAATTTTTTTAAATGGCCCTTGTACATTATTTCTATATCGACCCTCGTATAATATATAATAACTTATGTAGACACTTTTTAGCTTTAAAATTCAAATATTTAAAGTTACTTTTCATCTAAAATCTAGTTTCAAATTTAGTTACGTTTTTGTTTTAAATATACTAGTTACATAATAACCTCAAATACGATGAGCAACAGCAGCCAAAATTTAAAAAATAATAAAAATTGAAAAAATGCAAATCCGCCATTTTGATTTTGCTGTTGATCACATTTCAATATTTTCAATAGATTTTTACTAATTTTTTTAAATGTTCTCCGTCCCCTGTATATTATTTCTATATCGACCCTCGTATAATATCTATAGTTACAGATCTAGTTACTTTTCAGTTTAAAACTAAAATATTTAAATTTACGTTTCATGTTAAATCTAGTTTCAAATTTAGTTACTTTTTTTTTAATGTACTTCTTACATAACCTCAAATACGATGAGCAACAGCAGCCAAAATTTAAAAAAATATTAAACTTAAAAATAGTCAAATCCGCCATTTTCATTTCGCTGCTAATCACATTTCAATAATTTTAATAGATTTTTGTTCAATTTTTTCAATGTCCCCTGTACATTAGTTTTATATCGACCCTCGTAGAATATCTATAGTTACAAATCTAGTTCTTTTCAACTTAAAATTCAAATATTTAAAGATACTTTTCATGTTAAATCTAGTTTCAAATTGTGTCACTTTTTTGTTTTAAATCTACTAGTTACATAACCTCAAATACGATGAGCAGCAGCAGCCAAAACTAGAAAAAAATATTAAAAATTTAAAAACCTAAATTCGCCATTTTGATTTTGCTGCTAATCAGATTTCAATACTTTTAATAGATTTTTATTCAATTTTTTGACCCTCGTAGAATATCGATAGTTACAAATTTACTTATTTTTCAGCTTAAAATTCAAATAATAAAAATGACTTTCACTAGTTTCAAATTAGTTACTGTTTTGTTTTAAATCTACTAGTTAGATAACCTCAAATACGATGACCAGCAGCAGCCAAATTTAAAAAATATATTAAAAATCTAAAAAATTCAAATTCGGCATTAGAGGGGAATTCAAATTACCATCAATTTCAAGTCGGTAAAAGTCTAGCGTTATGTGTAAAGCTCGCAACATAGCAATTGATGAGTGAAAGCATATTGTTCGCACATGCGTATTGAAATAAATGGGTTAACGAATTATAACGCTTCCAGAGGAAACGAGAACAATGTAACTACACTATCAAAATAAACTAGAACAGTCATACCAATTCATGCAGCTTCTCTTTGTCGTAATTAATTCATGATAGATTTAAAAAAAACTTGCTATAAGCAGGGCAGCTTGGAGGTGCTTAAATAAAACAAATTTACCAAAATCGAACTTGAAACGTTACAGCCCAAGAAATAAATAAATTATAAATCAAATAATGTTTATACAAAGGCTACATTGAAAATGAATTACGTTTTCTCACTATAATAATACTTTTTTTCGTTATAGTTATATATTATAGTTTATCGTATTGTTCCGTTTATAACGGCGCCTTATATTTTTAAAACTCTATTTGCAGAAAAAAATTATGAGTCAAAAAAAAGAACAAGAAATTTTGTTCACTGTAATCAGCTTCAAACTTGTAATATTATTCACTGTCATCAGATATTTTAGACACTCCATCATCACTCCACATCCATAATTGTCATAATCATTTTCTTTATAAACTTCATGATCCTCAGTGCCATCTATAGCATTACTAATCCCACTTTTTTTGAATGGCTTAAAAATAACTTCCTTCTTTCTTGAACCATTCCACGCTGTAAGATCCCAATTGCTAACTTCTTCTACTGTTGTTTTCCTAACTCTTCCGATAGGTGTTAGATTTGAATTAGCTCCTTGCATCCACCTGTTCCATTCTGCTCTCATCAGGGCTTTAAATGGAGACCTTCATGACCGGTTGTTGGCATTTAAGACCACCGGTAAATTTCAGCCAGTTTGGTGTCTGAGATTGCTTCTTGCTTCTTGGTCTCCTCTGTTAGGTGTGCCCTGAATTGATAAAAAATTAGCAAAGTAGTCTTCCTGTGAAGCCCTCCAGACCGTGTAATCCAAATCTTATCAAACCACCAAATGGTCATTCCTTCTTAAGTCTTGATTCATTCAACCCTTTTCTTGAAAATTGACAAGCACTCCTGGAATCTTCTCCTTTGGCGGGGTTTAAACAAACTAAAACAACTGTGTAATATGTTTTTTCTTGTCCACTTGTTTTCTGTGGCAACTATTTTATACCCTTTGTAATCAACAATGGTGTTAAAGGGCTCATCAAAATTGAGAGTAACTTCATCCATATTATCAATCTACTAGTAAAATGAATATTTTTTTTTGTAGATTGATGATATAGGAGCAAAATTTTCCCGTAAGCTGCTGGCATTTTTTATGCAAGTTTAGTGCATATCGTTATAGACAGGCCATTCTTCTTCATGAAGAGGAAACATAATCTGGATGACTTTTTTAAAGAAAAGGAGATCGTTGTACACATAAAAATACGGTAATTCTTATCAAATTAATAGCAATGACGCCATGTTTTCACGTTAAAAATAAGAATAGAAACTGTTGAATTTATTTCAGAAACTATTAAACAGTTTTGGTCTAAAATTAAAATGCAGGATATATACAGGGCATGTTCCTTTAAACAACTTTAAACAAATTATAAACTGATTTTTCCAAAAACTGCTTCAGCAATTGTTTTTAATTTCTTAAAGATAGTCAAGCAATTCGTTCAAAATCTAGTTTTTCAATTATTCTCGTTTTATGTGGACACTGTATTGCATATAGTGAAATAAGAATTAGCAGTTGTAATGACGTATGGATTGTTATTCGTTCTGTGCTATTGCCACATTTACACAAAAATCGTCTGACTAACGTGCACGTTCATTTAATTTCGATCTATAAAGCATGTTACATGAATACGCTAGTGTAATACTTGGACCACTATATATGTGGGCAGTTGAAACCCATTACTATCTAAATTAAAATCTCTCCTTCATAAAATGTACGTCCCTGGGTACAATTAATACCGGCATAACAATAATCTAACGAAAAGCATGAGTAAACGTAAATACAATGAGCCGGCCATATAACTTCGAAGCGAATATTAAACATATATAATTACACATAATTTAGAGTAAAATTGTACACTTCGTATTAACACCTAAATCTTAATATACATCTTTTGTATTATGTACACATTTGGCAACGCGGCCCTAAAAAAATAATAGATAGGAAGTTGTGGTTATTATAAACAAATAACTGTTTACTGTTAAATAAATTATAAATAAACAAATTTTCTATTAGAAATTAAAAAATACAAAATGAAAGCGATTCAACTTTTACTTACCCGAATTTATTATCACAAAAAGCGTCGACTAAAGATGATTTAAATTTATTTTATAAACCATTTATTTCTCATACGAACTTATAATGCACTGGCAGAATTGCAGTTAAAAATTGGTAGATTTATCTTTAAACTTCGACATATATTAATAAATATAACTTGGCCTATTATTTAGAAAATAAACATGAAAAAATTCTACGATTTTCTTGTATTTATTAATATAGATAGTAAACATTCCGCAAGTGTACTGAAAGTTGCCTATAACAACGATATTTTTCGAGTATGATATGATAGTCTACATAGTATGCAACTTGTTCTTTCCATTGAAAATCGATGTATGATATTTATGTATGATGTGTCTTAACCAAAGTTATTTTAAAAGATACAATTATGATGGCGAGCGGAGGGTATTTGTACGCCCAAATCTTAGCACGTTTTTGCTGGACTCGTTGCCAGTGGCGTAAATATAATTTATTCCATTTATCCTATAAATTAATATAATTACAGAATCTACTCAAGATTAGATAAGCCAAAAGCTTATTATAATATTACAATATTTTGCATATTTATTAACAACTACTTAGCTACTGAATTTCATTTTATTTGTGTGTAACTTTTTATAACCATTTATCTGCGGTAACTATTTCAATATAGCTACTAGAGAATATTAGTAATGACAAGCTCAGAAGAAGATTATACATTTAAGAATTATATTTTCGGAGCAGGATGCGTTGTTTTTAAAAACTTTTATTGATATCGAAGATATAAAGCTGTTGAAATTTAAACTTATTTATTTATGATTGAAAACACTTTAAATTCGATACTAATTACTATTCTTAGTTATCTTACTAATAAACAATTCAAGTATAATTGTTTATTAATTTGTTTAATATTAGAAATAAAATGATTAATTATTTTATAATGACAAACGTTTGAACAATAATATAATTTAATATTAATGCGAATAAATGTCGCTTGTGAAATTAACATAGCAAGGGTTCATAAAATAATGTCTGTAAAAGAATAAATAATTCGCTTTATATATCATCGTACAAAACTAACAGCTAAAGAATGCAGTTGACCTATTTACAATCTAATAATACAAATGATTTCATATATTGAAGTAAGGAGATATTTACATATAATTGATATAAAACTATACGTATTCTTAGAAACAGAAATAATCTTCGGGAATAGAAATTTCTTAAAGAATATGTTTTAAAAATATTGAAATGAAACTTGGGTGTGGTGAAAAGCTATTTAATAAACAATAAAAATATAATATGATATAAGCAAGCACAAAATATAAAGAAAGATAAAGTTAATAATAGAACAGACAACGCCCTCGTTTATTGATGCGAAGTGAATGACATGAATGACAAATCAACTGACAGACGCATATGTCACGTGTGTACGAAGTGGATGTAGATGAGCGCGTAATTCAAAACTGTTAATACGGTTTTGAATATATTTTAACAAAAAGCAATACTTAGGAACAAGAATCCGTATTGTTAATTAATGGGTTATAAATTAATTGCATTTCGTCCAAGTTAATTGCTTCTAACTCCATTTTAGCTAGAATATTTTGTGTAGTTTTACCATTAAAGTTACTTGCTTCATGGCCCGGATGTCTGCGGTTTTCATCCGAAGAAGTCTCTTCTATGATTGCTTCGCGAAGACCTACTCAATTCATCATTCTGTATAACGTTGAAAGTAGAAGTAGGATTCGAACCTTCAAAAACACTATTTTAACTTGCATAGTCTATGAAACAATGAAATGTTCGCGATAAAAGTCACTATGATCTGTAGGTTTACCGACTTTCGAACTTTTGTAACGACTTATTCCTTTTCTTAGCTATTAATCTTCTTCGCTGGTCATGTTATCTTATCCATATTATTTGGCCTTCAGCGTAATACTACCACTGGTACATTTCACTCCATCTCTTATCATAATCTCGCTCGTTACTTGCTTTCTGGGTGAAAATTTTGTTCGCCAGTTATGACAGCACCCGCGAGGTTTTATTATCACGCGTAATTCTCCTACCGATTTCCTCAGGACAGAACTCCCTTTCTAAGCTTCGGTAGCTCTCCTATCCTTCAACCAGGCCTGACATCGGAACATTGTATATTTTACAGTATCTGTATACCCTGTATCACAGTGCTCGCGCAGATCGGAAATCCTCCGTCTAATGCGATAGAGGTATTCACCAAAACTGCCATGTCCCACATTCCAATATCAGGTATTAGTTTGTGGGTCCATGTCGCTTTAACAATGTTGTCCCACTCTCTCTGCCACTGTTATACTTTGACTTGTTTCTATCTCACTATGAAGTAGAGTTTCACAAGTACAGTTTCACTTCAGTAATCACAAATAGGCCAGCGCTTCCATCGACATCGTCATATAAGCACGTGTAACACCTATAAGCGCTTTATTCAACAGTCCGGCTGCTCTTGCCGTCCTCAGGACATCAGCCCACACTGATGCCGCATAGAGAGCGGAAGAATCAGCAACACTATACAACACCCTCCGCCTGCCAAAACTGGCCCCTCCTATGCGTGACATGAGCTTAGCATCTTGTGTGCCTGCCTTAGTAGCTTTCTCAGCCTTAGTAGCTGGTAACTATATTGTATGGCATCCCCAATGGGTCTGCTTGTTTCCAGTAACGTTCTTGGATTTCTTTGATCTCTAGTCGTAGAGATTTCATCGCTCCCTTGGCCATGTTACATTCCAGTTCATAGTCGCTTACGTCTTGCTTTTTAATACCGCGTTGTGTTAGTCTTCTTGTTACGTTGGCCGCCTTACGTAGTTCTACAATTTACGCGATCCACCCGTACGCCTGCGTCTTCCTTTTCTTTAGGTGTATTCGTATATTGACATCGCAAGCTTTGGTGATAGCAGTCATTAAGGCCTCTACCACTTGGTCATTATTCCCTTTAAGTTTGCGCACACTGATAGATTTCAATCATGGGATAATCCTTTGAGATCCGCTTTCGTCAGTGCGTATAATTTAGGCTCGTTTCCGATACTGCTATATGGGGCAGAGATGACCTGAAACCGTATATAGCGAGGATCGCTGCCCGATTCCTAGTCTTGTACCGTCCACCCTGCAAGTTTTCTTTGAGTGAAAGGCTTAGCGAGTATAAAGTCAATGACTGATGTTTGATCCCGCCTCATAAATAGGGCATCCTCTCCTTCGTAGCATATATAAAGTCCCAGCGTTGATATAAATTGCAGGACCATCTTTCCTTTCTGGTCTAGCTTTTTTGAGCCCCAACATTGGGACTTAGGACTAAAGTCCCCTGCAAGGATGAGGTGCAGCGCCATCCAGTTTGCGTAAACCCTCTCCAAACATTTCCTTGTCTGCATTTGTGGAGAAATAACAACTAATTATCGTTATTCCTCCCACCTCTACAGCGACATACCCTTCACCCCTGTCTCTCACCCGATGAATAGCCAATCGTCCAGGGTCCATATAGCGGCATTCCCTGTTACATCTTTGGCCTACTCCGTGTTGTCTCCCTACTAGTAGATAAAATGCAATAATAAAGTTAGACTTGTTAATAAAGTTTAATAATATACCAGTTTTTTGAGATTTATCTATAAATGTTCTATTAATTTCTTCCAAAGACGCAACAATCGCTTCATACACTTCATTAAAAAGAAGTCGCATTGTGTCTTTCGCACCAAAGTTGGTGGATGGAAATGCGGGCAGATAAATACGAAACATTTTCTCTACTTGATTTGACTCTTGTTTTCGTTGTTGGCAGAAAACCTAATAGTGTTAAAAAGGGTTTTGTGTGTCAGAAAATAGTTAAATCGTGTAGCCCAGTAAATTGCATTATAAGGAGCATAACCCTATCCCATACTCGTTTGCTTATATATGAGAGGATGATTTTAGTTACTTTTCTGAGAAGGACATGATTTCGCGCTCTCTAATTCCATTAGATACAGAAAACTTGAGGTCGCTACATTAAGTTTTCCTGTGGCAGAATGGGTCTGTCATATAAACGTCAAAACGGAACTACATTTTAGATATAACAAATTTAGAATAAAAATTTAAGTTTAATAAAAGTTTCTCAGTTTAGGTTACATTACATTAATTTTAAGGTGTGTAATAACAAACGATAACACACCTTAAAAATAAAAATTCAATTGAATTTTTTTATTAGAAAAATTAATATTTTATTTAA
>WYDF02117161.1:0-10235 GCA_009867245.2 Adranes taylori
TATATAAGTTTAACAACATTTTAAAGTTCACATTTTTCTAAAACATATGTTTTCATTTGGCATGTACAAATAGTGTCTATCGCAGTTAATAATTAGCCATATACGCAAAATAAATAAACGCTGTGAACTTCATAAATTGGCAAGTGCAACAGTAAACTAAATTTTTTGTATACAACTGGTTTGTAATTAAAAATGCCTACAACGGATCCTATAATAAGAAATTAAGGTAAAGTATTAAAAAATAAAAATAACTGCAAAAAATTATATTCCTGATCTTTTGTGATACTTTCGTATTCAATGTTAATTTAACAATTATAGTATTTTACTGTATCGTTTATAATTTAATTATCATGTTTAAATAAACTTTCTATACCAATATTTTATTATTATTTTTTTAAATTTCATTCGGAGCCAGTGAATTGACAATAATGCTGACACTACTAAAACTCGACGGTTTATTATAAGACGTATAAAAAATTGCGTTAAAAAATCACATTGCATAAACAAATACAGTTCTAATAAAAACAATATCAAGAATGCTCTATTTTGAGTCTCCTTTTTCTAATAAAAAATGCACGCTCATATTTTTAAGTAAAATTTTTGAAAATATTTTATTGCAAGAGATTGTTAAATTAAGCATTTATTCTATTAGATATGTATTGCAATATAAATTATATTAATATTATTTACAACGAATTTATCATAATCATTGTCTATCGTCTTGACAGACTTGTAGTGGTTGTGGTTCATCCTCAATAGATTGTATGAAGGTATGTAATGTTGATCTATGGCGTTCTCTATTTTCGGGAATATGAGTAGCTCCTACTAAGTTCGTACTGAGCAGAGCTTCAATCAAATAATCCAACGGGTCGATGATTTACCGCGTCGTCGTTGGCCATGTGGCTTGCCTTGTATTGCAACTTGTTCAATATTATCACTTCTTGTCACGGGGCCAAAGCAATGTGATTATTCTTCTATATACGTTGCTGGATAGTCTGGAATGGTTTTATTTTTTCTGAAACATAAATATTAGTGGAGATGTCCATGGAACTCGTAAAAATATTTCTAGCATTACATTTCGAAAGCGCTTCTTCGCTGATCCGCAGTTTACGTTTTAGAAGCACCAAATGCGACTGAAAACACGAGAGTTCAGAAAAAACTGACTTTAGTGGTCCGGATCATTTGACGGTCACTTCGTGAAGTCATGGACTTCTTGGCTACTTGAATTCTTTGTCATATTTCCGGCTGACTGTTCCCCATCTTAGTTATTAATGAACCTAGGTAAGTAAATTGGTGTAAGACCTGGCAGCCATAAATTATGTTTGTGTTGGAGTGGTTATCATGATCCTGAACTACAGTTAGTCTCATTGGAATTGATTTTAAGACCTAACCTGTCATTAAAGATTTCTACTTAAATTTTTAGCTACAAGAGTGTTCTCATCTGCGGAGCTCAAGTTGCTAATTTACTAGTCAAGTCTTCTATTCTATATATTTACCGTATATATTGAAAACGAGTGCTGACAGCACACACTCCTAATAGAACAATTTTGGGAAAAGTTGTTCTCTATTTTTACAATGGCTTAGCTATAATTATATAAGGTTTTTAGTACGTGAACCGGGTGTTTTGGTATTTCCATCTCCAATCAAATTTCCCATAACCTGCATCATTGAACATTGTAAAAGCTTTCTTATAATCAACAAAACAGCGGTATTATTGAACGTGCCTATTCAAATACTGGTTATATATTTAAAAACTTGCTCTTACAAAGCTTGCTTCTTTTGGTAAAATTTTCCACATTGCACAACGCATCAGGGATATGTCTTGAGCCCAATATTTTAATAAAGCTTGGGAAAAATATTTTATGTTTAAATTGAAGACCAAAACTACCATTTTTTATACCTGCGTACTTTTGTTACAAAGTTAGCAATATTATAATGACTATTGCCATTAAAATTTGCTTTAGAGAGGTATAAAAATTTTTTTTGTTTTACACGTCTAAATGTTTCTGTAAAATTTATATAATTTTATACAACTCTTTAGTGACTAATAATTATAGGTAGGAAAACCAGTTTTGTACCGATACAGCAATTACTAAATCGAAGTACTAAAAATTAAGAAATTTGTTTTACTGATTTTCTTTGGGTTGAATGTGTTGGTTAGCATAGTCCTATTAAATTGTTTAACGTCCTGTTAAGCCATAAAACAAAAACACGATAACAAGAAAACTGCTGCTCAAGTATTTTCCTTTAGAATGGAGCTCAGTTTAGGGAAAGATAAAACTTGTATTTTTTTATCCTAGCAACAATAAAATCGGAATTATATAACGCGACGCTCACTAGAGTGGCTGCTATTGTAAATAACGAATAAATGCATTTTTACAAGAATTTTACGATAGGGGACATAAAATTTTCGAATCACACACACACTTTATAATTTTTGTAATACAAATTTTTCTACGCAAGATTTAAAACATGACTATTTGTATCAGAACAAGGATTATTAAAAAAAAAAACGTTCGTTAATGGTACATTGGTGAAAATAACAATGTGAAAATACGTTGTTAGCAATAACACGACTGAATCCGGCAGTCTGAATATTTAATAAGTGTATTATTGTTGGTTTGTTAGTAATATATTTCAACTTTGCAATTATTCTAAATTCACATTTGGATTGATAGTTAATCCAAAGTGGACAAAGCTATGATAGCTATTGGAAGGAATTACTCTATAGGAATAGTAAATTCCAATAAGGATAGTTGCGTATAAGGATAGTTGCGTTTAAATGGAGCTAAAGATTTGTTTCTATAATTTAAAATTTTTAAATTTGTTGAAAGAGCAACTCAGTATGAATATTGAATAATGTCGTGGCTTCCTAGATTTATAGAGACAAATTCGTTACACTCGTTCAATTCAAATGAGATTACTAACACGTATATTTTAGGAGTTACATTCTCAACTGATAAAATCATTGATAATATGTACAAAAAAAATTGCAGACGTCCAACCAATGAAATCAGTTTGAAGAAAATTGTTATTTGTCAAAGATTATTGGGAGCAATTTTAACTCGTCGACAAAAATGTAGAAAATAAAGTAAATTTGGTCATGCCAATTAATTATCTAACACAGAATCTTCATCAGACGACACAAAGACTACGATATAAGCTTCAATGTTAAAAAAAATAATTTGGTGAACATACAACACTGCAAAAGGCTAATAGTATCCATACCAAAGCAAATAGTTGATAAATTTAAACCTGTTGTAGGAGATTCTGATACTTTAGTGTAATGTGTACAAGATGAATATATTGAAGTACGGGAGATTATCATCGGGAATTAAAATCAATTACAACGTTTTGGCACTGAAGAATATGAAGTTAATTTGTGCATTTGCAGAGAAATAGAACCAAAATAATCGTGGACGTGATCGCCACCCCATATTTCATATACTCGATAAAACAAAACGTCCTACGTTTTGTTTTATCTTGCATAAAACAAAAGTTGAATCTTTTAATTTCCACAGTTACTCATTTATTAAATTCAATTAGCACAATAGTCTTTAGGGTAAATTAATCAAAATTAGTCTAATCTATAAATCGCCTACCAAGGAGTCCCTGGCTCCCATATTTACCTACTACGTGGACAGCTTCACTGCCTAGTTGTCCGCAGCCTACGGCTGGTCTTGACTGACTTTTTCCCAGTGCTGTCCGATATCTCATGACCTAATATCGCTCTGGAATCTTTTCGACTAATTTCGGAAAGAGCAGTCTGGCGTGCTTCGCCTTGTGAATTCGTCTATGCATGAATTTGCTGACCGATTAATTCCCTGGTCCCTATATTTGCCTACGGCCCGGCCATCTTTGCTGCTCCGGTTTGGCGCGGTTACTGTTGTTTTTGAGATACATTTTCACCACTGACGTCTATGAGTCACTTTTTTCCGCTCCCGCTTAGCGGAAAATTGAAATTCCTGGCTCTTACGCATGTTCCCCAAGTTATATTTTTTTTACTCTCATAAGTACTGAGATATTTAATGTAGCACAATAGTCGTTTTTGAGAAAATGGATCGCAAATTTTACATAACAAAAAACACCATGAAAATATGTTAAATTGTAATTTTACAAAAAATATTTCAAATTAAATTGAACGAGCTTGTGGCAGCCTATACAGCAAAGTTTATACAAGTATTCTACCTTTTACAGCTCCTAAGATATATCGCAAAGTTTATAAAGATTTAAACATGTCAATGTCGCGTTCTACACCAGTTTCAGCCAGGAAACTAATTTCTTTCGACGCATAAAACAAGATACTATATGCGATCAAAATTTCATTGTTCTAGTTTTAAAACTGAATTTCTGAATAAATTAATCATTTTGAACCCCTGCCAAAATAATAATGTGCACCCGCCACTGATAACAACATTTATTCAATTGCAAAAGGACCAAGTTATATGTCTCATAGGTCTCATACAACGTAAAATATTTTTTCGTCTAACATGGCTACAAGTTGCGAAATTTTAAGTTATTAAAGGTCATATCTTTGAAACGATAAGAGTTAGACCATCATATGTGGTATCATTTTAAATAGAATTGCAAGCGCTATTCAAATGTCTAAAAATATACTGGGTGTTACTAAAAAATGTTTTGAACGAAATTTTATTGCTCAAAATCAGTTGCTCAGCTGCCCGAATTGCTATAATTCAGACTTCTTAGAGATACATATGCGCCCTGAGTTTTATTTTTCAAACACAATGGAACTGAGATATTTAAGGCAGATTTTTTTTTAAAGTCAAATTACTCCCACACTATGTCGTCCGTTTCACCTTAATACATTAACTATGAAAGGTCCTTTCGATACAAGAAATTAAAAAAAAGAACTGCGAAACTTTTCGAGAAAATGGATCGTAAAATTTTCCAAGAAAAACACTCTGTTATATGATAAATTGTAATTTAAGAAAAGAATGTTTCAAATAAAAGAGGAGGGGCTTGAGATGGACTATAAAACAAAGTTTATTCGATTATCCTATCTTTTAGAGTTTTTGAGATATGTTGAAAAATATTTTTAAACTTTGAACGTGGCAACGTCGCGTTCTGTACAAATCAGAGTCATTCGACTTCTTTTGTTCGACGTACAATACGAAAAAATTATTTTGAAAACTTTCCTTATATTGTAAATTGTTCCTTGGGCTCTCCTCTTCGAACTACGTATAAACTATGTACAATGGAATACAAACTGATGTAAATAAAAGAGACGTACTAAGGTGAAATAAAAAAAAATGTCAAAATATGAATCTTATATCTTTTAACTTTGGCATTGATAAAGAACTTAAATCAATTCCAAAGTTTAGCAATTTTACCTACCCGACTGGCGTCAGTTCCATAAAAAATATAATTAATAAAATTTACTTTTGTACTATAATTAATTAGGTAATTTAGATTTAAATTAGGCCCTCTAACAGATTAAATAATTAAACAACATATTTATTTTATTTTATATATTCCTAAAAAGTTTAATTGCATGCAATAAATTCTAATACCAATTCGCAAGTAAATTAAATGATTACCAAGAAACACTAAGCGAATTATTAGCTAGTAAATTATATCATTAGTGAACAAAAATTAATTTCATAGTTTAAAGTTAAGACTTTGATTAAAAATTAGTAGGAGAGTGGAGGGCAAGATGGTCTAATATTGTGTTTAAAAAAAGAAGAAAAATATAACATTAATCTGTTATTTTAATTAGTATTGGAAGAAAACCGAAACAACTATATAATTGTCTAATTAATAATAAATAATATTTGGTTAAAAATCAGCAATCACTCATATAGTAAAATCCTAACACATTCCATTTTGCCTTCTTCCTGAATGCAAAATCGAAACTTATACTGGCAAGATCGAACGTATATAATAACCTTTAATTTTAGCTCATGTACCCAACCACAACAAGATGGATATTGTCAACAGTCCTCTGTAGGTGGCTCCACATATTGCTCTCCACAAAATAGTCAAAAAATCTCCTTGTTTCGAATCTTGCAATACTTCTTTTAAGCTGAACTTATCGATGTGGTTTTTGCCTCATCGATCGCCTTCGGAATTGGACGTCTTCTACTTGGATGGACGTCTTCTACTTGGATGGAAGAAGTTCCCCTGTTAGACTTCTTTTATATTTGAGGACCATCTAGCAAGACAAAATGTGCAACTAAAGAGAGGAACTCATATAAAGAATCAAAATAATATCACGCAGGCAAGATGAAAGGAAACCTTTCCATCCTGCCCTAAAATCAAAATTTCCAACTTACCCGCCATACGGCACCATGTCTTAATAATAATATCATTGCGTCTAATAACCACACTATTATTTTGTAAATATCAAATAATACAATTGATTTCTAATAGATAATTACCATCAAAACAAAATAGTAATACTACATGCTTTGTGCAAACAATTTAATTGCAAAACTCTGATGTTTTTTTTTAATAATCCGCCGTCAAATAAACAAATCAATTTGCTTCATTGGTTGGCGTGAGCCGGACTGAACTTTGTTCGCATATTCAAGATGGCTATATTCTTTATGTGCATAGTCACGCTGGCGAAATGTCACGTGTTTTGAGTTTATAGGTAATTCCCATTGTGCCTACTACTTCCATCTTGTCTTCCCCTCCCCTAACCAGATTAAATTCAGAAATTAATATGTTTGATATATTCACACTAGTCATAAATATATTAATATAATTCAATCGACATTTGTCCTACAGGTATCGCGAACATTATTCTACTTTTAATTATTTTTTGTTTCATTTTAGAAATTCTATATTCAACTGGCTTTAGATCTGTAAAAGAACTGCTTTTATTAGACCCCTATTTTGTCTTCTCCCATTAAACAACACCTCCTCTCTGAGAGGTCATGCTCAAGTCTACTTGCCATGCTCTAATTCGCGCCTACATTGTGCCTTTCAACGGAGCAACGGTCACCAATCTTTCCGCTGCTAGTAACCTTTGTATTTTTTACCCTCTATATTCAATGTGCAGGTGTTAATTAGTCGCGTTAATAATCATGGCGAAAAATCAATAACTGATATCATCTATGCCAGCTACACACCTTTAAGTAATGATTCTATTTCGTAACGTTTAATAAGGTAAAGTCGTTTTTATATTACCACTTATAAGCGGAATATTTTTAAATCATAGACAATAATGCTGAACTATTAAAACAATTCTTAGAATTTAACAATTTAGACTTAGAACTAATAGAAATAAATACTTGTAATTGCTTTGGTGTTACAATACTGATGATGAAATTGACCCATGTTGCTTTAAGGATTTGTGACAAGCTTTCGCTCATGATACCAGTAATGGAGAGTCCTAGTGATTGTCACAGATGGCGCACACTAATATCTTCTTACAGAATATAACAATTTTCGGAAATATGTATCACTGGCGTCAGGTCAATTAATGTGTGGCCGCACTTTGGAACAGTTCTCTTTGTTCCACCGGCCCTCTGTGGATTCGCTGAGACCTTGGAGACCTTTGAGCACCTAAGTAGTCCAGGTCTTCGTGTTCTTGTGGAAAAACCATAAAGCAGCCATTTAAATGTCAGATTATTTCAATACCGCATGAATGGCGGTTAGCAAATAAACAGTAGCGATTATGTAATAAACAAAATAAAGTAATATAAAAGCAGTGCATGTAAAGCAATGCAAATATGCGGTGATAAAATAACAAGACAATAATAATGCGGAAAGTATGTACCAATTTATACTAATTTCAGTCTAATTCAACTCTGTATGGTGAAATGCACTCAGCCATAACACAATCAATTTCCCATGTATGGTATTCACATGTTGTCCTGTAAGCCGTCAGACATATAGCAATCAGCAAGAGCCGCACATATATTATACACAACATCAGACGCCGCTAGCGTATTTCGCGCTCCTTGTATTCAGATATTGCTAATGCAAATCCCTCCTACTTTCATTTATATCATATACGGAGAGCTTGCGTACAATTTAAACTCAGGTAATGTGTGTACGCACAACATACCAAGCGACAATACACAACAACGTACAATCTCTGCTGTATATATGATTAGGTTATGTTGCGCGAAACAAAAATGCGTTTGTATCTTCGAAGAGTCTACATTCACATTTAATATGGTTATTACAGTATGGGCTTCGCATAGTTTAACTATTTAAACTACTTTAAGTAACATGCTCTGTTACGGAAATATAGATAGCGTGGAATAGTCGGAAAACTTAGTCATCCGATTGGCTGTTGGACGAAGTCAGAGGTGATTAACCAATAGGAGTTGGTTAGTACATTACTGGAAGCAATAGACAAATTTTCCGTCTTAGCTGCATTTTCGGATAGGGCGAATATGGACTCTCCTCAATTTAATTGTGCAAGAGGCACGAAAAATTTTGGCTCCCATTATTTACTTGTCTTTATAACATGTCTTTATAATAATTTACGTGAAGTAAAACTTAAATTGTGTTAATATTTGGGATATAGGTATGGTTTTTAATTTAAGCCCAAGGCGCCATTGGCTATTTTTATTGTTCATTGTGGTTATTTATATGTGTGCACTCCTGACCCTTTGTTCTATCTGAAATAAGGTATGATCTCTCGCGCCCATCTAAAACTAGCGCAATCGCCTCATCCATGAAAAAATTGGAACCAATTATCCGGCATGGTCTGGACGTCATTCTGAATCCAGACCATGCTGCGGAATAACAACTTTCAGTGAAAGTAACTGTTGACTCCCCAAAGAGGCAGGTTATTACTAACTACACCCATTAAACACATTACCTTACAACGAATACAGTTAAATAAATCTTAATACGATTAATGTTTTAATACATAATAACTTTGGAACTGATGTAACAAAACTGAGGAAAACTAATTCGTTTCTATTAAGAAGAAAATATAATATATTAAACATTGTGAGGTTGTGAAAACTATTGAACTGAGAAATGTGCTAAGGAAATAGAAATAAAATGATAAGGGGAAAAGAGGTTTCTCGAGAGAAAAAAAAACCACTGCCGCCAAGTTGTATTGTCGATATGTATATTCGCTGTACTGAACAAAATTACAAGAAAAGTTTCTGATTGGAAAAGTATTTCCAAATAATGGGAAAACTTTTCTATTCGAATTCAAAATGACTACGATCATCTATATGCTGTATTTATGTTTTTATTTTTCGCAGGACTAGGACATTATATTTAAGGGACTCAAAATGGCTCAGGTTAATTTTCAAATGGATATATTTAAAAATGTTAAGAAATAATTATCGCTTACTTGAAATTATTATTTGTTTAATATCATTTCTTCTTATTTCAAAATTTGGTAATAATAGGTGGAGAATTTAATATACCTTTAATGGCATTCCCTTAATGGCAATAAACATTTAATGGAATTTAATATACCTTTTATGGAATTATATTCTAAAGTGCCATTATATTCAAAATTTGTCTACTTTAGGAATTGTATAAATAGGCACTTAAGATCAATTTTTCTAATCAAGGAACGTCATGACTAAGAAAACTTTAAATATGCTTATTATTTCGTTATTATTACAGATACATTTTGCAGCTGCATTTTATCTGCTGCTGCGTCTTATTTGAGTGTCACTCAAACATTTAGGTTGTAATTATGTTTCTTTACCTAGAAATTCAAGTAAACTTGATTAGAATATTTTCAGGGGTACAGAATGTCACAGTTAGGTTACATTAGACCATTTACGTTACTACATGTTAGGTTGGATTTGGTTATTTAGCGTGGGGCGTTATCTGAAAGGATAAGAAATCTGGCAAATAAGCATACAATAAACGCAACAGAATTAAGACGCCTAAATAGAGAAATATCCAAGGCAGTGTGAAAGGACACAAGAACATATAACACAAATGAAATCTTAAAGGTAATTGAGCAAAATAAGGGCATGAAAATAACAACAAATAAAATGGAAATATTAAAGGTTGTAGAAGACTTCTATATAGCGATAAAAATGCAGTGTGCTTGGACACCAATATAATTAGAGTGCAAAATCAAGGGTCCGTGGAAATTCCAAATGTTACCTTAGACGAAATTAGGGGGGCACTGAGAGCTATGAGAAACAATAATGCAATTGGCGACGACGGCGTAGCAGTCGTGTCCCTAAACGCCGGCGAAACTACGTTATTAAATGCATTATGCAAGTTATTTGATGCTTGCCTACAAACTGGGACAACACCTTCCCAATGGGATC
>WYDF02117172.1:0-10235 GCA_009867245.2 Adranes taylori
GAATGTTGTTTGTAACCAGTTCTTACAATAGGTGAAGGACAGTCAGCATATCTACAAACAATAGTGGGAGCAAATAAGGGGACACTTTTCATAATTTTATTGGCGGAATCGGCACCATTCTTCTTAACCAAAACAATTCTATATTTGAGGAACTGAATCTGTAGGTTCGTGAAATATTATTTGAGATCTACATAATGAGTATTACCGAAGAAACTCAAAATGTATTGAGGATTACCGACAGCAGGCTGCTTTGCTTTATATCCATTCCAAAATGTACAAGTAATAAACAAGTAAGGAATAATGGGTTACGTGTTATAGGAAGGAAACATAATTTAGATGAAAATATCATAAATAAAGAAATTGAAAGAAAAACAAATTATGAGGAACGGAAACTAAAATTCTCCGTTCTTAGTTTACCAAAGAACACTAGAAATTTTGTTGCCGGTCGTCTACGGAGGACAACCACTTTTCATTTTTGCCTTCTAAATGTCTGGCTATATTTTTGATGCGCATTCCTCCGATGTTTTCAATAAAGATGTTAGGAAATCACCGCGAGCTCTAAATCCCAGTGTAATCAGTAGCCTCATTTCAGAAAGAGTACCATCTCGAAAGTAGATGTTTTTCGTAGGCCAATACTTCTTTTCTTTTTGTTTTGTTTTGTTTTAAGAACTACTTTGTCCACATGACTTGCTGCATACTCTTTTGTCGCGCACTCTACCAGTAAAGAGACCTGTGTTTAAAATAGCTAGTAGTGATGCGTCAACCATCTTACTCTTGACGAAAACGCCGACTCACGGTGATGAACAAGTGTGGAAAACTAATGATTCTGGAGAACGAATGACGAAGCTCGGTTGAATTAAATATAATCGGATGCAAGCAAGATAGCGCCTATACTACAATCGAGAAAAGCGTGCTGATTCTTAGAATCCAAATGGTATTGTTTGAGAGGAAGCAGCTGCATTCGATTCTATAGAGGGGTGAGTTTACATAGTACTATTTCGCAGCTGCAGTCAGGGGGGGGAGGGGGGTTTAATCCGGCGTTCTTGGCTAGTCTATGATTTCGAGAGCTTGCATAAATTATTGAGAAATTTACATATTCAGTGAAATATGGCAGCGCAGTGTGATACCCGCACTAAGGTTATTTATTTAATTATTTACTTAATTATTTTGTCTAAGATTATTTTGTACAAGAGCTGATTGACAGCAGTAGATTCTTTTAGATAACATTAGTTAACTTTAATAATTAACAAACGCTAATTTGACCAAATTTGTCTAATCTTTTTTGATATTAATTATATTTTATAAAGTAAACTGCTTTCTTCAATTTAACTGCCGATAAGTTTTAATATGTTCGGATAAGGTTCTGGTATCCCTTATTAATGTGAGTAAATACCTCTGCGTCGATAGCTTTTAGAAGTTGATGGTCTCATTTGGTAGAGGCGCCGGGTAGTTGAAATGAAGGTGATGCGCAAGCATTAATGGAAGAAAAAGAAGAGAAAAGCGCATAAGTGTAGGCGAACCTATACAGTTCGAGTGTTCTCACAACTAACTATCGGTAGAATTGTTACAATGTATACTAAAAGTAATTGTTTAAAAGCCCAAAAAAACCTAATGGAATCTTAATGGTGGGATATGGTATGTCGTTATCCGTATACCTAAAAATGTTACGGTTTAGAGGCTATAGAGTCAACCGTGTACAAGAACTCCCTCTTCCGCCACGAGGCCATTGGAGTATAAAATCTTTTTAATGTTCTGAGCAATGCGGGCACGTGTGTACGCTATATTCCAGAAATTAGTATGTAACAACATATATAACTTAGTGGAAAAAAGTACCTATAACATAACATAATCCTTCATAATAAATAAACGAATCAAATTATATGATCCATGTTTGGCTCTGGAAAGGCTATATATCAAGTTGAACGCATTTTCTGTTGGTTATCTGCACTGCTATGTGTGAGCGCCTTAGCGTTGCTTAGCGTACGTATATGAGAAGGGGAATTTACTTAGCGCCTATCTTAATACCTCTTGGACGCTGTGTGTGTGTTTTAAAGCAGGAAATATTATTTTCTCGGTTTCCGCGTGACCTTTTTCCTTTTGATGAGTTGAGCTAATAAGTAGCTAGCAGTTTGAGCTTCATCTGATGTGGTCATAAATTTCTTGAGTTTTTCGATGGTTTTTGAAGGCTTGATCGTAGACTCTCCAAATAAATGATCAGATTGCTTATCCGCTCTGAATGTACTGAGAGTTCTTCGGCAAATCAAGCGAAACGGAAGTGACGGATCATTATCAGATGGAATGAATCCATATTTAAGATAATCTTCATCGTATTTAAGCTTTTTTCTTGTTGGTGTTACAATTTTGTTATCTCCACTGTTTCTAACTAGAACTCCCTTTATCTAAGTTTTATGGGAGTTTTTAGAATAAACAATGAGTGAACTCTCGTCGGCAAGAGCCGAAATGTAGCGTTCGTATTTTCTCATTCTATACTTGCTCCGCCTTCTTCTATTCGTATAGTGAGCGAGATCTTGTATCAGCGAGACCTTTTAAGTCTCACGAGACGTGTTTTTGACACCGCTGGTATTGATATTATGATGAATGGTGAACAGCGAAAATGTTGGATTTTAAAATAAATACATTTGTTTATGCAACAATCTGATTTACTGTTACCTGTTGTTTCAACTTAAAATATTTTTTTAAACATTATCTTTTTAACCAGCCAAAAGTTCAGAAACACTAGGAATTTAAAATATTTTTCGAAAGTGTTCTCGACGCTCCTAGAAAAATTCGTGGCGCATCAATTCGCCGCGGCGCACCGCTAGCCCGACACTGACTTAGATAACAGATTTCCGGAAGATATTAAAGATGGGAGTTTATTGGATCTTTCTGTGATAAGAAATAATTAAAATATAGAGTATGGAATACAGTTCAGAAAAGACAATTTGGATTAATCGTAAAAAACGACTAGAAAAACTGTAAAATTTTAAACTATAAAAGGGTTGATGCTTTGCGTTGTAATTTGTTACTTTTTCGTTAATTTGTGTCTGATGTTATTTTTTGTAAAGAAATTTAAAAGAAGTTTGCAACTTTCAGTAATTAAAAAAAAATCTTATATATGTTTATATTATATCTTTGTAAATTCTTTAGTACTTTTTTTTCAATAAATGTATAGTAATGTAAAAATATTCGTGTGCATATAAAAATGTAAAAAATAAAATTAATTACATTTTTAATTATTAAATAGCTGTTTATATAACTAATAATATAAATAAATAATAATAATTTTAATTATGCACAGCAGCACAAAAATCACTTAATTTAATAACAAATATTCAAATATGACATTGATGATAGTATAATCGTTAAAATTATTCCGCGCATTGTTGGTTTGATCTGCTCAGTCGTTGGATTTTCCGCGCAGAGAACCGCGGAATTGCCATTACACAGAGTCGAATTTAAAGCGACGGATTCAGTCTATAAATGTACCAACACTTTATAATTCACCAACTCAACACCAGTTCCAGGCTGAAGAGGATGACAAATCCTAAAGCCTCATACAATAAATTCACCAACCTCCTAACGTATAAAATCCCAACAGGGAGTGGAGTTGAGTGGGTAAAACTCGCACACTTGTTGGATGCATCGGACATTCTTCGCCTTTTGAAGGTTCTCCACTTCCTACGTAAAAGAAAAAAAGTCTATAAATGGCGAAATTTTAATAAGATTTATTCACTTCCTGCGTTACAAGTCGAAGAGCAACAGCCAACAACGACAGCAGTACCAGAGCAGCAGAGCGACAACCGTCACCGATTCAACAGTTTGTTAAACGATTTCATATACCATTTATGCTCTATTTATTGCATGTAATTTCAATAGCTTTCTTTCTTCTTCTACCACACCACCAACCTGCTTCCTATTTGCTAGAGTGTATAATTCTAACCTACGCTCATCAGGATTCGTTTTAGTCCCTCGGTAACAGTAATACCGACGATCAACGTGATGTTGCGCGCCTATAGTGGATTCCCTGTATACGTACCATTTCCATAGTCCGTATTATCGTGTACTGACATGTACCACACCTACCCGTTGTATTATAAACTGTTCGTACATGATTTCCGCATTACTACTGCTTTGTTATTATTATCATCATCACACATATGCACCGCTTATGTTGTACTTTCTTTTGTTTATTATATAAATGCAATTCTTTATTCGCTAACCAGCATTAATGCGATATTGATTTGATTTAACCTTTTCTTGCATTGACATTTAATTTTGAATTTATATTTCTTTGTTTATATTGTCTATGAATAGACTTATTTTGTAAAATCTTCAATACTGTGTTATTAATTGCAGTTAGAATCCTCCTGGACTACTTACGTACTTATCTGACCGTGCCCTCACCGAGTCCACTGGGGACCGATGGAACAAACAGAATAGTACGATTATTTTAATTTTTGCTCAATACGACCCCCACTTTTTCCCCTTCAAGAGTTGAAAATTAAAATTTCGTCTTACATTTTATGGATTTTAATGAAGAATAATCTTGCCAACTTTTCATTTGGCTAGATTATACGTCTAAGCTAATTGGCGTCCAAGATAGGGTTATTTTGATTTTTGTTTATACGACCCCCGCTTTTAGCCCTTCGAAAACTGAAAATCAAAATTTCGTCTTGCACATGTGTAATGGATTTTAACGAAGAATATTCTTGTCAAATTGCAAATTCCTAAGCTAATTGCTTTCTGAGATACAGTGATTTTAGTTTTTGTTGTGTACATCATCGACCCCACTTTTTAACCGTTTAAAAACTGAAAATCAAAATTTCGTCTTAAACATGTCGAATGGATTTCCACAAAGAGTGTTTCAGCCGAATTTCAATTTTCTATGTTTAGCCGTTCCCGAAATAGCCTACAATTCTAACCACCTTTTTAACCCCCTTTGGGATCGAATTTCGAAAAATCCCATATTAATGTAGCCTTTACCAAATTTTCAAGTTTTTCCGTGTAGGAATTTTGGCTGGGCGTTGATGAGTCAGTCGGTCAGTCAGCGTATCCGGCGTACCCTTTTATATATATAGATATACATTAAAAAAATTATATTAAGATAATTACCTTAGAAAATATTTTTAACTAGGGTTTTGAGTACCGAATCCAAGAACAATTTCGAAAACAGGATTAATTTTATTTCTTTTACCTACAACAACAAAAGAGATAAGATATTAAAAACGTACGAATTGAAATAACAAATAGTATTTTCAGTGGTAAAAATTTATGAATTATAAATACAATGTAGTTTAAAAAACGTTAAAGACTGGTTTGTGTACACGTAATCTTGTAACAAAGTTATTTGGGTTTCTCATTTGTATAATAAATAATCATGCTAGTGCATATCCGCTGCGTGCTCAGGACCACGAGGCACGTCACTTAAGTACTGCTTGTTCTTCATATACGCCGGCATTGCTCGTGGCCGGTAGGAGTGGGATTTTCGCTGTGCTGCCTAGGGTATAAATAGCCGGACACCTATTCAAGGATAGCAGCAGCCACAGCCAGCGTCATTGGCTGCAGAATCAACGCGCTTAGTAAGAAATTAGATCATATACCATACAATGCTTTATTGATTGGATGTGTATTAAATAAGCTTTGTTTCTCCTTCTACCTTCCACCAACCTGTTTCCTATATGATGATTACAACGTAATTTTTAATATACGCTCACAGAGGTCAGTCTTAGTCACTCTATAATCGTACCAAACTGGGTGTTACAGTGGCCTATAGTGATTTCTGGTTAGGCGGTGAATTAAAGAATGGCTCCTTCATTGCAATAATTTACATTTGTTGCAACTCAAATCACTGTGTTCATATGGTTGCATTATGAAAAAAAAAAAATTTAAAAGAATTTAGTAAAAAAATCCAGTATAGCATTTACAAGATTAACTTTGTGTCGGCTAACATGGAACAATAAAACGAATTTTATTCTATATTTCATTCTATAGTCATACACAAATATAGTAGAATAAAACTAAATCTCTTCGCAATTTGCTACAGTACGTCTGGCGCATTCACCATTCCGATAATTTATTTCATAGAATGTTTCAAAATATTGGTGAATGCTTAGGGCTCGATTATCGGACACTTTTTTCATCTTTCACATATCTTCATAGATCTTAGTATATCACCTCATTGGTAAGAATATAAATAAACAGTTTGAGGTAATATTTCATTATCAATATTATGGTATAACGCTGAAAGTCACTTGATTTGTAACTAGATTTAAAAGTACAATTAATTTGATTTAGAACTAAGAGTGGGTATGCATTGGTATTTAAAAGGTAATTAGGAAAACTGACATGACTACTTTGTTCCATGATAATTTTAGTGGCATTTAACTAAATAGTTGTATTGTACAAAATATTTACATTTTAAATTTGGTATAACATTCTTATAACTTATTTTACTATTTTTCTGCCTGAAATAAATTTCTGCCTAACTTTTCTATAATAATATTTTACAATGAAATGAAAGTTATATATTCATACTGCAAATTTTTATGATACATCCCCTATTACAGAAACGCGTATTAGCTAACAGATAAGAATGGTCCAATTTTGTGAGACAATGTCATTTACGCCTCTAATGGATGAAGCATGTAGTAGCTGTGATGACATTAGATCACTCGCATTATCATATTTGCGCTAAAGGAAAAAGACTTTACACATCAAGCAGACATATAGTCTTACTATTAAGCAGGAAACCAGTGACGTGCAAATAAAAAATGTTCAAGTATCTATATATTAATACATAAAGAGCAAACATTGTACCCATTTTTAAGCTCATTACGCGCACGGAGGAGTGTGAGACTTGTCATGATTACAGTTTATAAGGAGAAGGAGTGAAGAAAGCTAAAAGCTGTATATAATATGAGTAGAGGGAATCTACTGATTCTAGGCCACTTTCCTTATCACTAGAGCACTGGCGCATTCACCGTTACGTACGGTCGAATTTCGACCATTAGGCGACCACTAGTTTATGTAAATGCAGAACAAATAGGATGAATGTCATATTACTCATATATCCGAATACCAGCACTACACGCTCGCCGACACGATACAAGACCAGGCAAGTGCGAGAATATACTTAGTGTTTTCGTCTTGCCTCGGGCCTAGTTGGCTCAGTTTCGCGGGGTTTGGATTAGTAGCAGTCTCCAGAACAAGTCAATAATATGAAGGGGTCTCATGAGAGTGTGAATTGGACTTGAGAGATTTCAATAGTTTCAATTGTTTCAGTGCACATTTGTCTTTCGCCCTGATGTACATTTATTTGCTCTCATTTAATAAATTAGTTTGCGTGTTTTGTACAACTTTATCAACCAAAATATCAAACATAAACAAAACATAACACAATGTTTTGCCAATCAATATTATATATAAATAGCCTGTTTATATAACCCCTACATTTGACTAATTTTTCTTTGCTGTTGTAGTACAACTATTTATTTAGATACTGACGCAAGGTTCAACGCGTTGAAAATGAAAAGGGCCACAAAAACAAATTTTGCAGTTGTCTTTTTATTTACTTCAAATAAGAGTAAAGCGCCATTTATTGATCATTAATAAAACAATTACCGTAATATAATTGATTTTGTACTCGTAATAAGGCACAATTATTTATGTCACATAAAGTACCACGGTCTTCATTTACTGTCTGGCATTATAAGAAAACAAGGAGTCAATCCGATCATCCCGCGCGAGAGGTTACATACTGCTCCCATTTTTCGGGTCCTCTCGCCTAGGCAGATATCGCACTGGTATTGTCTTGGCGAGCTTGTACTGCTATCATAATACAATGTCATAAGACAAAATAAAAAGAATCATCAAACAAATTCTGAGGAGCGTATTATAAATTTATTTCCAATTGTACCTCTTGTTCATTAACTACCAGCTAACCGTAATAGTTTCTGTTACGTAAGGATCAAGAATTTCTCATTTAAAAGCCCGTATGAAGTGAAGTTCGTTCTTTATTTATGTTGTAAGATGGCAACCTTCATATAATAGTTATAATTATGATGACGTGTTGTATATTTGTTCATATACATTAGTTTGGTTTTGTTAGTCAAAGTGTCTTGTGATATCTTCAATATACTATTTTTATGCATAGTTTTCCTGAAAGTTTGTATTGTCAACAGAATTTCATGAACACTATTCTTGAAAATGTCCAAAAAGACCTATGATAAATCAACTTTATGTAGACCTCAAGTATACAAGTGGTACAAAAGATATAAAGAAAGGTGCAAAATGTGTAAAGACTTGCAGCGTTTCAGTCGTCATTCAATATCTTTAACGTTTAAACATCGACCAAGTTAAAAATTGTCATGAAAACTTATGAAAGTCAAGTTTCACACACAATCGTTCGTAATATTTTTGTTCATAATTTGGACATGAAGCTTGTCCCAGTTCTACTTCCTCTGAAAAATTTTTCACATTGATTCCACTTTTCTTTCAGATTGATTACACATCCCACATTCATTAATCGCATTATTACAAGAGAGAAATGAAAGAGAAAATATGACCCGAAACCAAAGAAACTACATACTGTAAAGTGGGAAAAATGGATATGATTTGAATTTTACTCAAATTAGTAGGCGTGTTATTGTCACGTTTACATATTGGAGATACTTTTACTCTCCAACACTACGGAAAAGAGAGAATCTCTTGAATTAGGGTGATTAGCGATTCTCTTCTGCCCAACTAGATATTTCGAACATTAATTGTAAAATGCGATTCACTTTAATATCCACTTTAATTTATCTGTTTACGAATTGAAGTTATTAAGTGATAATCCCCTGTTTCCCAGTATCTTTTAAAATAAAACACTAGAATTTGCCATCGGTAAGCTCACGAGTACTTTTCTTATTTAACTTTACTAGGTCCATCATAAATTCATCTAAACTCTGCGCAATCCTATTAACAACAAATCGTCTCTCTTAGTTAAAGCTGTTTGAATAAAAGAGTTGCATAATCTTAACAAATTGTATTGGAAATGCGTACAACCAAATAATATTACCATTTGTGCATTCAAATAAAATGAATAATGCCGCATTAAAATAATAAAATAAAATAATACTTGTATCCGATTTCTGCGTGTGAATTGAATAAAAAATGGCGTTCAAATTCGTCTAATAAATTCCCAAATTAATTATAATATTGTTCTACTTATAATTTTCTGTCTATCCTACCATCACTAACTTAATTGATAATTACTCACAGTTACCATATTAACTCATTTCGATTTGTTTTAATTTATATCAATAAATAAACTTGTTGCCTAACCAATTTAATTTATTTTACTCAAAGAATTTAACTTAAAGAATTATTTAATTATTCCCGAATACTGTACACTACTGCCCCATATCTAGTTTCCGATACTTTGTTCACAATTTACTTTACTCATGATTTCATTTGGAATCAATTATAATTTAGTTTAATTCATTATTTTAGTTTCAGAACCCTAACCGGCCAGAATTCAGTCTTTAACCACTGCCATTGCTCTCTGTGGGCGCTGTATAGCATTTCTTTGGCTAGCTAATTTTCTACCAAGATTACGATCGATATCACTCACTACTTTCTCCTTACCTCTAGTTATTTGCTAAATTTAATGTATTCTCACCTTGCCTATCACCCTACTTTAATAATTAATTTCGGCCATGATTAATGTAAATTCAATCAGATATATTTTCTTTACTCATATTGATATGGTATAATACGGTAACATACAGTACACTTTCACTAACTATTGATTGCTACCACTTAGATCTATGCTCACTGATAACAGCACGCTGTGCTATCTATTGATTGGCTCCCAATCAGATCTATTTAATCACACATAACACTGACAACGGCGTCATCTCACTCACACATTACTCTTGTTGCTTGGGTCGGTGGCCCATGATGTGTTTGTAAAAGAATTTGTTTAAGATTTAATTAACTGTTATAGGCTTCCATCTGATATCGGACTCTCATTAATTCAATTAATTAATAATCGCAATAAGCAATTCCTTAATAAATCATAAAATAAATGAAATCCTCTAATAATATATATCTAAATTGACTATCTAATTCAACAAAGAAATATAAAATTTATTATTAAATGTAATCTAATATATATTATTGGGAGAATAGATATCGTTGCAATGTCACAACCAGAAATTAATTATAATAGTTGTTCTTAATTAAGCAAGCAA
>WYDF02117183.1:0-23435 GCA_009867245.2 Adranes taylori
ATCACTCGAGCAGGCGAGGTTGACGTTTGGGTTGGCTATATTGACCATGTCGTGCCATCACCCCTTACACACCCCTTTCCCTACTTGGTACGTATTCGACAATCTTCTTTGCTCACCATGATTGGTGTGCCTTGATCACTCAGGGAGCTATGGAACTGCCTTGTTGATTACATCTCTAATTTTTTTTAAATCTCATTGCTTCTGCCATTACTATCACATCTTTTGGTTGAAGTGGTTCTGCTGTCTCTGTGTTTCAAATGAACCAATGAGTATCTAGTACCTTTCTGCAAAGTTTGTTATCCGCTATCCTGCATCTTCCTTCTGCTTTTTCATGACCATTTACCCATATTTCGTTCCGATACATCAGTTGAGCCCTCAGTATTGTGTTCATTATAATTCTTCTCGCTCCTAGTAAAAGTTTTGTATCACATTTGAGGATGATTACATTTTTAGAGCTGATTGCATTGCTATGTGTTCTCTACTCTTTACATGATGCATATTGCACTTTTTCTTACTAGTAATATTCTTTCCCAAGAAGTTCACTGGTGGTTTTGAGTACTTGTGTTTTCCAAACATCATTATTTCTGTTTTCACGCTCCATCCTGACGCATTTTTATCTTTAACACCTGTGCTTCGTGCCAAACCCGATCATATGCTTTCTCGATGTCAAGCATTGCCGCATATATTGTTTGGCCCCGGCTTCTTACTTAGCTTATGATTGTTTCCAGATTTGCCGCTTGCTGTTTGGCTACAAATATTCCTAGATTGATTACATTTTTTAAAACTATTTTAACGCTTTTTATGAACAATAGGCAGTTAGCCTATCGTTGTAACATTGAATCTGGAACACTTATAATATTGCTTCAAGATGTTCTTCCTCTGGAGTCGTTGACTTCCTCCCGGTTCAGGTTCATCCGCCTTCTAGAGATACAATTCTAGTATATATTTTTAACTAGTTAGATTACGATTTTTTTCTTCTTTATTGCAAATAAACTAATAAAAAATAATGACTAAAACAAGTTGGAAAATACATGACAAAATATTGCACATAAAGTTTTATCAATCAGAACAGCCGTATATAAATTAAATAACTGAGTCAAGCTCATGCGCTCTAACTTAATTTGTTGTCACATACATACTCAACAAAATACGTATATGACTGCATTGGATAATAGTTGAAGGGTTCCCGCTCATAAAATATTTCAATCCAATGAATTCAATACCATTTTTTTGAACGTACGTATAAAAATATTTGTTACACCCAGGATTGTCACGTCATTTTTCATTTATTAAAACTCAAACAATTTACTACACACTACATGGCGCAAATGTTGACCACCGTACCTTATAAAGTCTAGTTATGTTGATATTCTGGTCTATTTAAATTACAATCTACAAGAAGTTGTCTAATAACTTCAAACAGCCCACACACTATAAATTCAGTAGTTCATTGCGTAAACAGTCGATTAGCATAGGCATGTACAGATAATTTGTGGGGCCAAAGCATGACTTCAGTAAGCTTGATAAATAATTTTTCACTCAACACTTCTAGGACATTTTCTCAGACAGTTCTAGGAGATTTCCTCCAAACTAGAGCACCGGCGCATTTATATTTCGATCACATACTATAATGTATTAAATATAATGTATAAAACATTGGCGAATGCTTAGGACGATTCAGGTTGCATCCACCGTTCCTCTTACCTTTTTTTTTTTGATAGAAATTTTGGCGAATGCTCTGCACCGGAGACTGCTTCGTGGATTTGTATATCTGCGAATAGCAATGCCGTGAATGTAAGTAAACATTATGACATCGCGTTTTTGAGGTTATGTTTATTGAGCCAATGTGAAATTTGAAATGCATGTCGATGACGGCGATAATCGAAGATGGCATATGACGTTTAGATAATATTATGTATAATTAATAAATTTGTAAGCAATGACTATATGTGCTCGTATTTTGTCAGTGATATAGCATATCTGGGCGTTGCGTTAGAGGTTACGCAAATAGATAGTAATACACGCACAATGAATGTGTAACCAGGCATCTAACTACACGTGCTTGTTAGCATATCTCCGTATATTATCGCAAGGCCGTGGTAAGTGACAGAGCTATAATATTGATAAAATATAATTTTTCAGATTATGTGCGTTGATAAATAATATAAACATACGTTTTCTTTATGGCCGACCACGTATCGTCATCAATCGTATATTGCTACGACGTTTAGATATATGATTATCGGCATGTATGATTTCAAATCAATTTTATATGAACGTTTCAATATTGGAGAGAACATCGGATTACCAGGCACCGGATCACCAAGAAGAGCATGAGGTACGCATTGAAATTGATTTCATATTAATTAAATCCACATTTTAATAGTATGAAAAGTCCGTCAAGAGATATATACTGGCGCCGATACTTGCAGCGGCCACAATAAATTACAAAATGAGTCGCTTTGTTAGAATGAAAATAAATATGTAAAAAACGAGATCCATCGATGTGAGGAAGGTCGACAACCCTATAACGACGAAAAAACATATTGTAACGAAGAAATTTGTCCTCGTTCCGGTTTGGTTTTATGATATAAAGTTTGAATGCTTAATCCTTATAAATTAATGAAGATCGCTAAATTCGGGAAAGGTTGTTATTATTTAAGCATGTTGTGTGCTAGATGAGCTGGTTGCAAGTAGTACAAATGTTCGTTAACATTTAAAATTCTATTCATGAAATAAAGGTATAGTTTAAAATGATTTATAACATCGTACGTAAGTTAGAATTTTGTCATGAGAAAGGGAGATCGGCATTCTTTCCTCCGTAGATTAAAACAAAGTCGATGACGTCAATTATAGAAATTATAAGTGCCAGTGAAGATCGTCACTAATTGGTGATAATTGTTCGACAGCATCAGTGAACATAGATCTGATTGATAATTAATCAATACCTGGCGTAAGCGTACCGTAAGATATTTTTTAGTATGTGTGAAGAAAGCATATCTGATTTGATTCGATCCCTCTGGATTTTGAACATAAATTCATCAATTAAATTATAATTTATTCCCAAATTAAAACACGAATAAATAAAAATATTAAATAAATTAATTATGGGACATAGTAGTGTACAGTATTTGATAATAATTCTTTTGAGTATGAATTCGTTGAGTAAAATAAATTAAATTAGGCAATGAGTTTATTTATTGAACTAAATTAAAATAAAGTATAATGAATTAGTTAGGTCACTGTGCGTGGTTCTAAAAATAAGCTTGTGATGGTACAACTGCTGAGACTGTAAGTAGAATAATTTTATAATTAATTTGGGAGCCATTTTTAATATTTTATTTGCTAGCATTGATTGATTTGATTCTTTTGAAGAGGCGTTAGTTATTAATTTTGTATGCAGCACGAAATTTTTATTTTATTTGCATTTACTCATTTCTGAGAATATTCCCAATACATTTTGTTAAGTTTATACATTTCTTTCATTTAATTTGCCTTGACTTATAAAGGACGATTTGTGATTGTAAGGGTTGCGCCGAGTTAGCAAAATTTATGTCGATCTACTAGAATAAAATGAGTAAAGTACTCGCAACCCTATCTATAGCAGTTTTGTGTTTTATTCTAAACAGTGTTAGAATACTGAAGCATTCATAAATTGAAGCACCATCATAAATTACAACTTCATAGTAGCACTATAACTTCATTCAGTAGTAGGCAAACTAAAGTGGATATTAAAGTAAATCGCATTTTCTAGTTATTGTAAAACGGTACCTTAGGACATGAAAGAATCGCTACGTTACCCTATCAAAAGATCCTCTCTTACCCGTCACTTTGGTGAGTAGAAGTTTCCCCAAAAATTAAACGTGACGATATGTCAACTTCTGGAAAAGGAAATTGAACCAAGAAAGAATGTGGAAACACAATGGAACACATTTAAAAAAATAATCACAGAGATTGGATACACTGCGAACACTGTGGATGAACAATGAAATCTTAAAATTAAAAATCCGATGAAAGAAAACAGAAGACAAATGATATCAGCAAATATAAGAAACTCTTCAGAAAAAACACGACATATATACAGATGGTTCTAAATTGGATAGTCGCGAAGTAGAGGCTAGTGGGTCATACTAGCCTCTACTTCACCACTAGTGTTGTATAGTGATTTCACTGTGTACACACACGCCTATCCTACAGGCTGAAATAATAGCCATTGATAACTGTGCTCTAGAAATAATTGAAAAGGGCATGAAAGGGATATCAATATACACACTGATAATCAAGCGGCGCTGAACGCATTACAGGCTAAAACCTGCGAGTCTAAGCTACTGTGGGACTGCTTAACACACCTGAAAGAACTGTCAAAACATACCCATTTAAGATTATGGTAGGTACCAGCACATTCAAGGATTGAGAACAATGAAATAGCAAACAAGCTAGCCAGGCAAGGGACAAAAACAAAAGAGTAATGTAATAGGCCCCGGTCCATCTGGTGGTCTAACTAAAGAACGGATAGCGGATATTAAGACAATGGAAATATGAAGCCAGAGTTAAATTATGGAACAAAGTCCCAGGTCATGAACATTCAAAGGCCTGTATAGACCTGACATCTGAGGTAAAAACCAAAATATTCAGTATCAACAAAGAGGAACTCCCCATATATACGGGTTTTATTACGGGACATTGACTTCAAACTACCAGATGTATAAATTTGGTAAGGTTGCGAACCATAGCATGCCGATTATACAATGATAAGGCAGCAACGACAAAACACACCTTATGTGAAAGACAGTTCGGGGGCATGACAGTAAATACCGCGAACATCAGGGAACAATGCCCGAAGACAGTCATGAAGTTTATGAAAGAACTGAGACTGTTTTAAACGACAAGAAGGGGCATACTACAAAAGATCTTTTAGTTGACGTGGTTGGGGTTATGATCACGCCCCTGCATAATAATGAAATAATAATATACAAAGTCGGTAAAATGCCGTCCAACCAGTTTACTTCAGACTTTGTTACACGATAAGAAAAAAATCACCAAAGATTAATGCCTCACATTCTAAAAGTGTTATTACGCATAACACAAGGATTTATCGAACATGTGAACAATAAATCGACCATACCCAAATAGAATTTAGAAATGGTAAGGGAACTTAGGCAATCTTTGCCATCAATGTACTCACGTAGGCACTCTTTGCCAAAGGCACTCTTCGATAGTGAGTATACGCTTGTGTATGATAGCATGTACACGCTCAGTTGATATGTTTGCAGCCTCTGATAGGTCACGGCTTTTGATTAGACGATTTGTCATAATCATATCATGGATTTTGTTGACGATTTCTGGTGCATTGATGATATTTGAGCTGGTCCCTGGCTGGTCATCACTAAAAACACTCGTACGACCACGAACACATTCAGCTTTCCAAAAATTGTTTGTGAAGAGACTTAATTATTGACCGTTATTTGACTTCGTCCATTTTTAAAACACAGTTGCTTGCTGGCGATGGCTGTAAAAACCAAACTAATCGTTCTTTTTGCTTCAAATTTTGACAGATGCCATGTGTTCGGAGATGTCAAAACCAATATGGCGTTCGTTGTCACGTAACGCCATCTATCAAAGGCTAGATTTTGTCAAACCACTTCGCAAAAGATTGACGTCAAAGACTTGCACCAAACTGGCACCAAAATGCAAAAGTGAAAATTGAAAGTACAACATCAGATGTTCTGGCAAAATAAAAGGGTGTAATTCAAGGGTGTGTTCTATCCCTCTTCATTCAATTAATGTCTGTTTTTGGGGCACTTCCCAATAGATTGGAAAACTCGCCAAACGGTCATGATTCCTAAACCTCGCAAAGACCCTAGACATGTTTCATCATATCGACCAATCACACTTTTTAACGTCTTAGGAAAAACTTTTGAAAGAATATTCACATCTCGCCTACGAAACTGTCTAGAAATTAACAAAGTTCTCCCAGAGAACCAGTTTGGCTTTAGAGCATCACGCTCTACTATGGACTCTTCTAAAATAAATTTCAAACAGATATTACACGAGCAATCAACAATGGAGATTACGCTTTGGCAATGTTTCTAGATATCTCCCATACTTTTGACTCTGTCCGGCATGCCGGACTAGTTCGGAAACTCCATGAACTTCATATCCTTCATCCTAGTACACTGAGGATGGTCCAGTCATGTCAATCCGACCGTACGACTCAAATTAAAATTGGAGACACCTCTCCAGGTTCATACAACTTCAAGCTGGCGTACAAAGGCCTGGCCTTGCCCTTCTTTTGTACATTACGTACAGCCATGATCTGCAACCCCCAACCACTCCAGATACCCATAGTGCTTTGTATGATGATGACACAGCTTATTCGGCATGTTCACTAAAAGCGGAAACTGCAAACCGTCATCTACAGTTATCTTTTGACAACTTTTCAAAATGGGCGCAAAAATGGTGCATCACCCCTAACCCGAGCAAAACTGAAGCCATCTTCATTCAGCATCCCAACCATGTCAAAACGAAACATCAAATCCGCGTCCACATCAAACTCCGACTCTGGAATGAACACATTTCGTTAAAAGACGAAATCTGTTATCTAGGTGTCTGGTTTAATAGAACATTTAACTGGAATTCTGACCTAAACTACACCCTTTCCAGGGTACGCAAGCGCGTGAACCTGATCTCCACTCAGAGGGTGTCATACAAAAACTCTTCATCACACTGACAAAACCTATATTAGGCCACTGATAGACTATAGAGCTGTTCTATATTATACTCTTTCTAACGCGCAAGCACACCAACTTACTACCTGTGAACGAAGAATACTTCGAAAAATTCACAGGTTACACTTCCAATTTCCGAGTGCCCTACTATATGAACACTACTCTGCTGAGTCTATCACCGATCGTCTAAAATCCCTACAGTCTAAATATCCGACTCGACGTGACGCAGGATACAACCCAATAGTCTACCAAAATCTTCGTTCTGATTGGAAAGCCAGGCACCACCGTAGTAAACTGCCTTGCAGACCCGTCCCACATCCGCGAGCTCAGATAATCCAAATCGTGCAGGAACCTCCTGAGGATCTCCAAGATATCCTTGAATTAATCCCACTGTCCCTAAGATGATCCCTACTCCTATATTATAAAAAAAAACTAAAAGACAAAAAAAATTAAAAAATAATAAAAAATAAAATATAAAAAATACAAAAAAAAAGAAAGAAAAACAATCACTCTTCCACAACAACCTTAATTTCTAGTTCAGGTCAACTAACACCGCCTTGCGCAGCCAAATACAAGGCTACCAGCAAATCAGCTCACCCCACTAAACCAAACTCCCTCATCAGTTGACCATGCTATGGCGAAGGTATTGCAGGGTCCCTTGGCTGTAAAGCGAATGCTACAGCATATATCTCATCTGCAACCTATCAGCTTACCATAATTCTAAAAGCATTCCATTAATTAGCAGTTCCAGGCTGAAGAGGATGTTAAATCCTAAAGCCTCCTTTAAACAAACTCTCCAATCTCCCAACAATATACAATCCCAACAGGGAGAGGAGTTTTAGTTAGGGTAAAAATCCCACACTATTGCACGGGCATCCTTCGCTTTTTGAAGGTTTCTCCACTTCCTACGTAAAACAAAAAAAGCTCTTAAAAGCAAGAATGCAGACATCGAAACCAATGGTGAACTAATCACTAATCTACTACATGCAGCCTAGCATGAGCTTAGCCAAGTGGTGACCACAGTCTAGTTATAATTTTATTTGTAATATTTATTTAATACTTATTTATTACATATGTTGTAAAATATGGCAACCTTAGTCACATTGAACAACTACACCTCCAAATAATACAGTAATACAGTACACAAATACAGCCGCACTCTATCTATTACATCACCATGCAAACTACAACGCATCCAAGCGGGTCTTTTGAAATTACACGAATACCAAGTCCGCATGAGACGCTATCAAAATAAAAAAAGGAAAACAAGAAACGCGTTTCAATTCTGTTTCGTCTACTTAACCTATAAAAAGTACCAAACTAACGGTCCCAAACAAACACCATCAATCGCGATATGAGTGCAGTGTTTATACAACGCAAAAATGATAAAGTAAAACATTGATTAGATTAAATAATATTTCGTTTTGAATCTATTTGATGTGTATGTTTTTTAAATTATTTTAAATAAAATAATATTGCAAATTTGTGTTAGTAGTGTAATAATAATATTTTGTTTCGCCAAATCAAGTATTAAAATGTGCGCATAATTGTTTTGCCAATATTGCTTTTTGGTGTATATAAGTACAAATTGGAGATCATTCTGTTTTTGAACTAATGGTAAGAATATTCTTTAATAATATTTAAATAAAACTTGATTGAAATTTGAATTCAAATCCATTAAGATGCACACAGATGCGCTGCGCTATGTTTTAGAACCATTACGATTCGTTTAAATGATAGTATCATTTTCACACCAAGTAATTTCTACAATAATTTGGTACATTTTTATACATGTTTTTTAATATTAAAAATAAACTATTATTTTGTTTATAACATTTACATTGCTGCTATGAATGTTCTTTTATATTTACTTTTAGTAATTTATTAATGTTTGATAGGGAATTCTGGGGATATTTGTTGCATTTATTGGTTTTTTGAATAAAACAAAATTAAATAACAGATAACAGTATTTATAGATCTAAGGATCGCAAAAATTGCTTTTGAATTTGGAAACCCTAAGGTTTAGATGTGAAGACTGGATACATTGAATACCGATACGTAGTGACAAAGATTAAGAGAAGCTGTAGTAATGAAGAGAAAGATGTGTGTGGAGTATCACAAGGTTCAGTACTGGGACCTCTATTGTATCTAGCATATGTCAACAGTATGAGGGAGAGTATATAATATTCGCGGATGACATAATCTTACTATATAAGGGAAACAAACAAAGACAATTTGAAGAGAAGATAAATGGTGATTTTAGAAGTACTCCGGATTAAACTGTCTACAATATTTATCAACAGCGCAATAAGAACTAGACCTTAATGTTAAGTTGGAAAATGTGCAATTATGTGCAAAGATAGCAAATGCTAAATACCTAGGAATAATTATAGACTAAAAATTGGATTTTCAAAAATCATGTTGAACAAATAAAACTTAGGCAGCGGTGTTAAAAGGAGCAATTCGAAGAAAGGGGAAATGTACGAATACAGAATAGCCATAATGATCATCACGCACGTACAAAATATATTACTAGCGTGATCCAAAAGTTATAGTGAATAAAGCAATTGTGTATTCAGCTATTCTGGATGATATATTTCTGTTCGCTTGCCCGACATAGACTAAATCACACGCATTGCAGGGTTCTTCGTGGTTACTCCTTGATTTTATAGTGGAATTTTGTCTTTTGGTTTAGATAATATGCTGCTGACTTTTTGGTGTGTTTTGATGCCATTTTTCTTTAAGATCGATGCTATTTTGTCAGTTTGTACTTTTATATACGGAAAAGTTGCACCGGCAATTGGTTGAGAGGTAATTCTACACACCAAAAACTCAGCAACATAAACTAAAAGATAAAATCCCACTAGAAAACCAAGGAGTGTACACAGTATCCGTCAATGAATGCGATTTAGTCTATATCGCTCAAACAAATAGCAAAATATCAGTCCGAATAGCTGAACCCACAAATTATGTCAATAGGAGAACCTCAGCCCATATAAGAGAACGTCCGTCCTTGCCCAACATAACTCTACACCCCGTCATAGAACAGTTGTCGAAAACCCTAGAACAATAGCCACAGAAACCCACTATAGGAAGATAATTACTAGAGTAGCCATATAATTCAAGAAACGATTGAACACAATGAACAAACGAAATAACAACCAAAACATTTTTAGCATTAGGAAATTCTTGCCATGAAAATGAACAACAAATAAACCAGACAAAAATACATCTGTGGTACGACCGTACGAGACGCAATAAGCACCAACACAACAAGGAGGGTAAAAAGTTCGACTGCATACAATAAGTTCTCAGGCTCATTCTAATGCCAGATGCAACTTTACAAAACGTCGGCAATCTGAAATGCCTACCACTATATATTAAGACGAAGGATTGAAAAAATATACAAAAAGTGGAGAAGCAATGGATTGGAGAAATAGAAGGAGATGGAAAGTGGAATTTGATGTTTGTGAGATTTCATGGCTCAGACTCTAAAAAGGTCGCTAAATAATTTCATCATCTGATATTGATTGACATTGAAACTACCAGAAGATTTATCGAACCTGCCATTTAGAATTCTATGTTGATAACTTTTATTCTTCTCTTCTTATTAGTTAAAGAGTTTTTCTGGTTTCGTTTGTATGTAGGATTAGTTTTCTTTGAGATTACCTACGCAGGTGTTAAAAGTTCTCTGCTGCTACACTTACTCATTACTGATCATTCGGCAACTGTAGTAAGTAAAAAATCTGTAGCAGTCAGACATTTCTATCAAATAATAGATATATTCCAATATTCTTGAGATCCATTAAAATGTTTTCTTGGGGACAATTTAAAACTTTTTCCTACCAATTCACTTATGCTATATACGAGGATGTCCTTTTAATTTTGCATATAGCTTTAACAAAAAGCGATAGTTTAAATTTCAGTCCTCTATTGTTTTTCAAAGTACTTGCCACCATTGTCAATGCACTTTTGCATTCACTCAAAACAAATGTTAAAGCATTCCACTCTTCAATGGGTATTCCACTCTTCAATGGGTATTCCACTCTTCAGTGGGTATGCTCGAAATGGTCATTTCGAAAGCATCAACTGCATCTTTACGTGATTGAATTTATTCTCGGTTTCATAAAAATAAACCCAAGACTCATCACTACTGATGATACTGTACACATTTTTGGAACGGCCTCTGTTGAAACGATTGAACCAACTTCGACACCAACTAACCACGGGCCCTTTTTGTTCCTCGGTCAATAGATGCGGGATCCTACGAGAATCTATTTGTGTCACGCCCAACTCCTCAAGTAAAATCTTTTGGATTGAGGCCCAAGCAACTCTCGATCTCCCGGTAACTTACATGATGATCTTCATTAGTCTCACGCACAACATTAACGTTTTCCTGGGTGACCGCTTATTTTGGTGGATCTGGCTGAGATTTGTGCGTTCACGTTTGAATTCAGAGTACCTGGGAAAAATTGTCGATTGATGTATTGCTTCATTAGCAAAAACAGTAATCAACTCGGCAAGACATTGTTGTTGCGATAAACTTCTTCGAAAGTTGTAAAAGGTTATCGCTCATTTAACTTATATTTAGTGGTTTTATTCAACTCATCTTTAAAGGAATGATATGCTGTTTACTCAGAAATATAAGACCTGAATCTGCATGTTTCGAGAGTAGAAGGACATGACGTAACCTAGTTCCGACATACGCAGACCTATTTTATCTGCCATTGTATTGCGTCAAAAGCGTCGGCAGTATTGCAGTGGACGTGAGCGTGTTGGTACGAATACATATTACTTGTGCGCTTTTCCCTAATTTTTCATTTTAAATTGTATTGTGTTTGGTGTTGAATAGTATTTTAGTTTTTTACTATGAACAGAAAGTGCTTAAACGATGCGGATAATTTCTCTTACATTTGCGTGGGCTCAAGTCTCAGGAGCGAACTTTCATGCCGCTTGTGCGTAAATGTTATGAACTTTACTTTGGCTGTCAAGTTGGTGATTTTGATAGCAGCTGGGCCCCGAATATATGATGTATTTCAGACTGTTGGCTGGATGGAAAAATGGTACACACCATATGCCATTTGCTATTCCTATGATTTGAAGGGAATAGAAAGATCACTTAACAAATTGTTATTTTTGTATAACACGGATTAAGGGAATCACATCTAAAACAAAACATATAGATAATTATCCAAGCATTTTCCATGAAATTTTAACTTCTAGACTCAATGAATGGAATCTACTCCAAAAAGCTGTTAGAATAACTAGTTATCGTAACCGTCATAATGATTTCAAATACTACTTTATTGAAGAAAATGGAATTGTGTTTTGTAATAATATTTCTTCTGTAATGGAAACTTTTGGGTATCAAAATCGGCCAGATGAATGGCGCCTGTTTATTGACACTTCCAAAGTTATTTTAAAAGCTGTGTTGCTACGAAAGAGATGTATGAAAATATTAAACTAATGTTAGAGAAAATTGAATATGAAAAATATATTATTTCCATTGTACTGATTTTGCACTACTCCAAAAACCGAATTGTCGTTTAAAACACCAAAAAGCTCATTATTTGCACCCACCATTTCTTCCTTATTATCACTTTCTTCAGAGTGGCTGTGGGGTTTTTGGAAAATTTTATTTCTTCCGACACAAATTAATTCCGCGTTACTTTCCTGCACTATCACAGTGAAAATCCATTGTAAATAAAATAATTAACATTAATTTGTAAAAAAAAAAGCATTCTCGCCATGCTTTTGTTCTTATGATAAATTCTTTTCGAATTATTTTAAGTCGGTTTGTTGTCGCCATCTTAGGCTTATCACCGACTGCTTATTTGACGGTTTTTCTTGCTAGATGTCAAGGTCATAGAAGAGCGGACTGTTGATAATGATTTTATAGGATTTATACTAGGATCTTCGGAAATTTTATAATTCAGATTATTAAAAATAATTGTCGTTACGAGTACTTTTTTCTTTATCCTTTGTTAGATTAATTACACTAAAATTGGCCTAATACTTAAACACCTCCAAGTACAATATGCAAATATTCCTTCGCCTATACGATCAAGTTACGCGTAGTGAATATCTTTCTATTCCAGTTCCACTTATCACTTTTGAAGATAAAATACACATAACAACGATAAAATACAAGCAGAAATAACGTTAGATATTTAATTATTGTGTATTGGTAATGAAGTATGTAAATAAAATAAATATATATATAAATTTATTTCGTTGATTTTATTTCTTTGTCGTATTGTAAATATATCTTTATTTAACTAAAAGCGACTGAGAAATTGTATTGTTGTTATGTGTCTATACATTCGATATCCAGAAATGTATGCCCTCTTGACACTTCCACGTCTCTAGCCAAAAATTATACTATTGAAAACTTAAAAAAAATCAAATTTCTCATCAAACTGTCAACACGAACAGCCGCCATATTAGTTTTGAAATGATAGCTGTCAAATTTAATGCATACTAGCTTTAAAAAATTATTTATTTATCAATAATAAGTAAATAAGTAAATATAATAAATAAATAAAAATTATTTATTTATTTATCTGTATGTACATATTATTTATCAACATGAATAAACGACCACCACGTGTATACATTATTTATTAATGCACCATCAAATTACTACCGATAACAGCTACATAACGCCATCTAACGCTGAATTTACAATATACAGGAGAAATCTGTAAAAATGCAGAAATCTGTTAAATTTAGGTAACTAACATCACACAGAGTGTTCGTTGGCGAGCATTCACTTTAGTGTGCAACCCATAGTTTAGATATACCGTGAGATGTTCGCATTCGTGACATATTTATACTAGTGGAGATATGTCACGAGATGTTCGCGCTCGCAACCAAATACATGGTAGAGATATGTCGTGAGATGTTCGCTAAAACGTGAAGGGTTGTGTACCAGCTCACCGCGTTTTATACTATATGTATGGGGAATAGTAGAAAGGAAACGCAGGAAGTCATGGAGATGGTTAACTATATTGTTAAAGGAGGGTTAGAAGTGATATTAATGGAAACATAATTGAGAATGTAAAGGAAATTAAATACTTCGGGTATGGAATAGGTGAAAGTGGTCGGGAAATGATCATGTGAGGAGGATGTTAGCCAGGAAAATTGAGGAGGCAGCGGAAAGTATATGTGGAAGAAAGAAATTCAGTAAGCATGAGAATGATGATTTTGAAAGTATGTGTCAGAAGTATGGTGCGGAAGTTTGGGCGGTGAAAGAAAGAAATTTGATGGAAGGAATGCTAATGAAGTATATGAAGAGAATATTAAGAATTGAGACATCGACTCCCAGTGTGATAATGTTACAAGAGCTGAATAATGTAAAATATTGAGTGTATAGAGTGAAATAGATGGTAAGGTACGAAAGGAGAGTGATGGGAGATGGTAATGAAAGAATTGATAAAAGAGTATATGAGGAAGCAATGGCGTGTAAGAGGGCAGCTGAGAATGAATGGTTGAGAGACGAAAGAGATGTGGATGGTCTAAGTACGAGAGGTATGATATAATGAGTGGAATTTTGAAATGTGAGATGGAGATTGAACAGAAGTTAAAAGATGTAGAAATGCTGGATAGGTATGAAACAATTAGAATAAGCAGATATAACAGGAAATACGTACAGTTGATGGTAGAACTCATGATGCTGGAAAATTTAAGTATGAGTGATAAGAAAATGTTAACTAGATTCAGGTGTAGTAGCGAGGAAAGGGGAAATAAGTATTGGCGATATAGTATTTTATTCTGAATGAGGAGTATAGAAGCTGTAGAGTGTATGGAGTGGAGGTTGAAATATAGCAGCATTGGGTTAATGTACGTGAAGGAATCGAATGAACAGAGGAACAAAGATTTTCTTATTGTGAATATTGATATTTATTTTTGATGCCGATAAAGGGTTATTAATAGCAGGGAGAATCCGCCCCTCTTTAGCAGATATAGAAAATCAAGGGAGACAATTTTCACTCCTCGTAAAAAACTTGAAGAAGTGAAGTTAGCGAAGAAGAGAAATTATTATATATGCTAGGTGTTTTGTTTTCGTTATATTTTAGTAGTTTTTAATATACCTTAATACTTTGCCTGACGATACATAAAACACCAACAATGAATAAATAATCCAAAATAATGTATGTATGACAGTATTATTTAGGACAGTAAATAACTAGTATTTATTAATTAGATAGGTTAATCATTTCGAAAGTGTATATTGACTTTATGAATCGCTCAATTAGCCTAAAAAAACAGGTTTTTATGAAATGCCCAATTAGCCTAAAAATCCAGGTCAGAGTAGATGAATCCATTTCTGACAGAGGTGGTAGCTTTCGTCAATACCCAACCAATTCTACCAGAAATTGATTCATCTATTCTAATCCTAAACTTGTTTTTTAGGCTAATTGGGTGTATCGTAAAGTCAATATGAAGTGATCGAAATAATTACCTTATCTACTTAATAAATAAATAAACTGTCTACTTGTAATAATAGTTACTATATTTACTACAGAGCAAGATTTACTACGCAGCAAGAATATTGACTGACGCATAATCATTATGAACTTCATGTTCATAAATTTAGTCAACTACACTTTATGTAGGAGTAATTTTAAAATTTTTCAATATTACGAATCTATGATGCGTAGAATAATTGTGTATGCTTTATAATTATAACATATGTATTATAAAACAAGACAATAGGTAATTATTTTAAATCCATACCTGTATTGTTATTTTATCATATATATATATATATATATAGACAAAAAACTTATTTATAATATTTATGCACGTTTTAACAAATAATAGCTACTTATATAATAGTATTCTTAATAAAAATTCCTAGAAAATGGTGTACTTTTGTAAATACATAGTCATTTATGGTGCATTTAATAGTGAAATTAGTTTAAAATACTAAAATAGGGTTTAGGAATGGGAAGGGCGTGGGAGGGGTGTGTGGGGGAGGGGGTGATGGTGACAACTATACGGGACATTAAGAATTTTAGAGGGGAGTTGTGAAGGAAGCAAAAAAGCGAAATAAGATTTAAATGTTGCTACAGAATAAAATTTTATTAAACCAACGTCGTAAGCATGCTACTGATTACCTTACTCCTTTTATTTTATTCTGATTGTGACATTTAATTTTCTGCATGAAATTCAGGGGGTGAGAAAGAAAGTGGCTGATTTCTATTATTGTACACAAATTTAAATCTATAGGTAAACACATATGGATACGCAATAATAAATTTAATTGTTCCTAATATTTATGATACGTATAATGGCCCGATTCGCGATTTTAATTGACAGACAATGATAATTGAAGTTAAGTATAATTAAAAATTGTTAGGATGTTTCATTCCATTCAAAAGTTTAAAAATACAAGAGTGACGCATTAAATATGATTTGATTTTATATTATTCGTTCTTCGGTCATGAGGACGGTTCTTGAGTAAAACTTCTCTTTTCTTATAACAAGACTCTAGTTTATAGTTGTCTGGATTAAATTGTTGAACGGTAGGTAGATAACGAAAGTAATATACGTAGTTGAAGATCGGATCATTTATGAATTTATGGATACGTGTGAAAATGGTCTATAGTCACTGTTGCCAAAATAGTATCAAAAATAGCGTCGAAGATGGTCCTCAAAGGCTGCTGGATATAGTCAGTCCTTACCAGTGGTCGATGGTAGTGAAACTTTGTAGCGGTTGGCGGAATCGGAGAGTCTGGCGCTGATTGAGACTCTTCATGTTCGCGGGATGCTGATACCGACATAGGAGTCTAAATAAGAGGCGAGGAGTCCTCGGATGACTTGGTTGGTTGGATACCACTGCAGTCGGTTCGTAATCATCCCCATTGTTTTCACTTGAGCGTGACTTCTGACAAACTTCTTCTTCTCACGATCGCCTCCGCGTCTTCGCATCGGGACAACGGTTAAATGAGGACGACAGAAAAATGAAAATGATAATTCAGCAGTTGTTTCTTTTAAAGAGCGTCGTTTATTTCTTAGCCTTTCTTGTTTCTTTCTTGCGTAGATTTTTAATAGATGATGTTTGTATGATGATATTTGTATAACTACTGAGTGTTTAATATAACGCTACTTGGAACAAATCAAATAACGGCTGCGATAGCACTCGGTGACCGGAAAAGTAGATATGGTCGTAATTAAGAATTAGGACTTAGAAATAGAGCGATACTTCTCGCAGGCAGACCTGAAGACTCCAATTCAAAAATTGCGTCATGTTAGATCTGGTAGGAGTATGCTTCTAGCGTATTGTATGTAACAAGTGGAACATCTGTGTAACCGATGGCTCCGGGGGCGTTGGTTTGAGAAAACCTTTTGCTAAAATTCTTAGGAAGTTTAGAACTACAACCAATTGGAGGATATTTTTGATCCGTTGGCAATTTTTAGGATTAATGTTGAATTATTTTTCTGTCGAAATTCTACGAAAACATAAGTTGTTCAACCCATTACAGCAAATGCAAGAGTCATTTCTAAAGTAGAGACAGACAATAACAGTAGACTTGTACAGGTGGAAATAGTAAATTAGTGATTTTTATGGAAGTAATTCCTCAAGACCAAAATAATGAACAAATATAGCTGCAAGCGAAATTAGGGGTTCTCTTCTCGTGTCACCCCGAGAAGAGAACCCTTTTTATGATGTTACGTATACGGGACACTAGGCCACTGGGACACCATTGTAATGCTGGATTTGTTTTTAGTTCAGGAGATTGCAGATTTACTAGAAAGTAATGAATTTTGATAGAACTTTGATCCTAATGATGGTGTGTAAGCATTGTATATCGAACCACCACAAAATAAAGAGTAATCAGACGAGGTTTCTGCAGAGGAATATGCTGGTGGCATGTTGGATAATTTATCAGGAAAACAAGTTTCGGCGAATGTTTAACTACTTATAGATCATGGTACTAGAATGTAATTCGATATCAATGCTATGGGGAATAATGATGACGCGCATATTCCAGATGAAGATGATGTTCCATTATGAACTATTGCATCAACTTAAAATCAACATGAAAATTATCGAAGAGTGCTCAGCATGTATATGGATAAAGAAAAAGCACCTTCAATGTAGAGGTGCTGTTTTGTTTTCAGAATGTGATGTTTCAAAAGATAGAAAAATGTCTCAAGTTGACTTATTTGATTGTTTTGTTACGGACACATTATCAACTTTTTATCAAAAGAGAGCAATAAATATATGACAATTAAGAGCTGTCAAGTCCCTCACATAACATAAGACGAAATTAGGAGCTTTTTGGCTATACTCATGATACGACAAGAAATCATAAAAAAGTGCTACTGGGATTCTGAAGGAGATCTCAGAAATACTGTTGTGTACGACGTGATAGATTTACCGACATAATGCGATTTGTACATTGTGCAGATAAGTCAAAACTGTACAAAGACAGAATGGCTAAATTACGACCTCTTGCCAACAAAATTTATTCGTGGAAAACCGTTTCTGGTGTAAATATTGGTGCATGAATTCAAAGAACGGATATTTGATCAACTATCAAGGAACCATATGAAATTCCAACCAGATGCATCAGAAAGAATTTGGAAAAGCGACTGCACCGCTAATTCAACTGATTAATGAGCTTCCAAAAGATTAAAATCTTTACCCTACCAGTTTTATTTTGACTATTTGTTCACTTCTATGAAAGTTTTGACATATTTGAATCGAATGTGCTATAACGGTACTGGGACAGTTCGGTAAAATAGAATTTCTCGAAATAGTACAATGACTGAGGTAATGAAGAAATCAAAACGTGGTGAATTTGATTACGCTCTATGTACATGTGAAAATGAATCAATTGTTGTTATACGACGGATGGACAATTTGGTTGTGACTGTTGCATCAATCATACACCCCGTATTTCCTTTGTCCAACACGCAGAGGTATTCAGCAGCTGAAAAAAGAAAATAGCAATAAAGGGGCCTCTCTGCTCATCGTATTACAATGAGTTCATGGGAGGTACTGACCACATGGACGCAAATATAGATGTCTGCAAGATTGCTATATGGGGTAAAAAATAGTGATGGTCCATTTTCATCTGGGTTATAGATGCAGCTATTCAGAACGCTTGGATGATCTACAGAATTATTCGGCCAGAAACTTCTCAATTGATTTTCAAAAGAGAAATTGTTCAGACCTACCTGACTAAATTTCAGAATTTACCGAAGTCTTCGGGAAGACCATCGCGAATTCAAAGAATTCCAAAATATCTCCAGATGTTCGCTTAGATGGTAAAGATCTAAGCGAACATCTGGACCTTGTACGAATTTAGAATAATAAATTAAATCAAAAAACATAACTTACTATAGTAAAATGCACATCGAGATGGCAGCGTTGGAGAAATATGCCAATGCTTTCTATACGGGAGAATTACTATGACGTTGCCAAATCTATTTAATGTAAATAGCACGTTCAGGTCTTCTTATTGGAGTTACAAGTGGCCCATTTTACCTTTCATACCGATACCTGAATACTGTTCGTCCAGAGTCTAATAACTTTGCCCAGGTTATAAGACGGCTGAGTGGTAACAGAATTCAAATAAGAGATAAATAACATTCTGCTGAGAGTGTCTCTAATGGAAGACAACAAAGCCGTAGAAAATTAATCAAATACAAGAGGGATATTAAACGAGAAACCCCAATCCTAAGATAAGAAGTCTGCAGGAATGAGTACGAATGGGCAGGACCGCGCTAAGCGAGGGTGTAAGGTGTGCACGGCACCCGGAGGCCAGGTCTTGGGGGAGAGCGGCAAATATGTGAGTGCTAATACTAATTGTCCTTATATCAAATTTTACCACCAAGGCGCCAATACCTAGGCGCGGCTTTGCGAATGGGAACTCCCAATTCTAAGGGAAGTCATAACAGCAGCTTTAGGAAAGGTAAGGTCAGGTTATGTAAATCGCAGGGCACTGGTATTTGTTAACAAATTTGTAACAATGCTGATTGGCCAAAAGACTGCACCAGGTATCTGTGCAGAATGTCTCCATCTTCAACCAGCCATTTTAACCGGTGTGTTTGATAGAATAGGCTCGCTTTAAGTGTAATTGGAAAATGCAAAACCTTTTTACCTAATAGTTATTAAAATGCAAAATTTTTTTCGCGAATTAAGTGCGTAATTAAAAAATTCTAAATAAAATTGTAAAAAATTAATTTATCCATTAAGAACTATGTTTCAAATGCGAACAAGTCGTATATGCTAATTACATCACGAATTAAAAAAAGAGTATTAGACAATAATGTTTACTCAACAATTTATTATAATGAGCACGTCAATTGATTTTTATTAAAAGTAAACATAGCTTATTTAGATCAATTGATGACAATTAAAGCAGTTTAAAATGATCTTAATTATATAACTTAAAGATGGCTGTCTACTTATGATTCTCTCACTTCTTATTTATTTCCAATTATTTTTTATTTGCACATGAAGGTTTGTTATTTTAGTCTGGCGTAAATGCATTCTAGATTGTGGGCTTATTGGGCTCTATTATGAATTAAATGGGAAGGAAATTGCTTACCAAGATTATAAAGAATTCAACTAACATACATACAGACAATACGTAGAGGTATTTTTTTATTGCGCTGTGCAAAACTATGTGTCTGCAAAAGTATAATAATGTATCCGCAAAAGACAAAAACCCTTTAGAAGATAATTCTGTGCGCGACCACGTACCCGTTCAGTTTTTTTTTTGTGGGTGTAGGATGAGCACGCTAATCGTAAGTGGTCCATGCGACATCGGAAGCTACCATGGCGTCGTTTACACATTAACTCATGGCAGTCTCCTTTCAGGTATCTTGTCCTACTTCCCATCTCAATTGCTTGTTGGATTACGAGTTCAAACCACCTGCACTCCTATTTATCTTCCGAGTGGCTCTTGGACCTCCTTCAGTTTAGCTATTTAGAGTTCATTTATTTTAAACTCTTCTTCTTCTTAGATAAATGTTCTGCTTCATTTTCATTATGTCCGCCATGATGTTGGAGATTAGCTGCTATTTGTCTGGTGATTCTAACATGATTGAAATTATGCTAGAGGAATTTATTTTTCTTTGGAGCTACCTACCCTTCTAGATCCATGCGCACCTGCTCCCAGGCGCTGCAAACGACCATGCTGTGGTCGACGTCGTAATTTGTTTCTTCGCATTCGGGGGGCTTCATCTTTCCAATACGGGCTACAAATGACACCAAACACCCATGGCCAGTCAAGCACTAGGTAATCCAGAAATTTAACTCGCCATGGCTTCTTGAAACCTAAGATTTTATTTCAGGTACTAGGATGTTTGTCCATCTACCACATTCTGAAAACGTTCATCCACTTTCTACCACTTTCGTATTGCCTGGTCTGCTTTGATCTAGGAATGTAAGAACTCAGCTTTATTAAAACCAAAGAAGCAATTAAGGGAATGAAAGCACCTGGGGAAGACAAAATTATTGTAGTGCTACTAAAATTTGGGGGAGATATTCTAGACAATCAAACACACCAAATAATGTTAAGGATGTGGGAGGAAGATCTGATGCCGGAAGAATGGATGATAGCATTTTTCTGACCAAAACAAAAGAAGGGATCTAAACTCTTCTCTTTAATTCACGATCTCCGAAATCTGATGGTTGGCAACATATTGACTAAAATAACTTTTGATATACAATCCCGTAATAATTTCATTTTGGACGAAATTCCGCACCAATTCCTCAAATTTCGCAGCCAGGACATAGTCCTTTTGGTAATGCTTCGCTTTCCTATCTTCACTTGCATCACAACTTGGAGCAATCGATATTTTGTCATTTCTCATGATTTGGCTCCAGTATTCCAGATATACTCCTTTATGGCTAAGCTGTTTTCAATCTGCGTAGAACACTCTTCGTTTGTCACTAGATCGGTCCACAAAATTTTTCGTATTCGACGATACACCCAAATTTCGAAAACCTGCACTTGATCAATTGTTTCCTGCTTTGCGGCCCATGCTTCTGCACCCTAGTACAAAGCGGCTAAATTTAGCATTCAACCATTTAAGCCCTCAGTTGAAAGGACATATCTCCACATATGAGGAGTGTTTTCGTTTCTCTAGCTTGTTCTATTCTAGATAGAATCTCTCATTTATGATCGGATTGACTCTTAACCATTGTCCCTAGACATTTATATTGTTTTAATCGCATTCACGGTAAGACCATACGCGCTACTAATTTTGTTGACAATATTTGTCATTGTATGCAAGTTTTCTGAATTTGTAATTATAAGAACTCTTGAGCATATCTTATGTAATTGTAATTTTGTATTGTTTGATTAGTTAATTAAGATCTTGAAGAGTTCATTTTGATCATGCGAGCAAATTGAGTGAACTCCATACTGATTTTGAACAACATTAGACTGCAATCCGATGATTAAACGTATTGCGTGTGCGCTCGCCCTAGAAGTACCTATTAAAGAAAATTGATTAAGAAGGTAATAATTGGATTTTTATTATAAAGTCTCATAAAAATTGCATTGATGTCATGTTTGATTGCGTATAACATGAAACGAGACGGACTTGTTTATGACCTTTTTCAGTTAATAAATTTTCTAGACCTCTAACCATATTCTATATCTTTTGAACGTGTATGGAATGTACAATGCGCTAGAAACTTAGAAACGCAATCACGTAATTACATGAATTTCTTAAAATATGAAATTTTGTTTCGTCCACTTGGTTTTGATAAATATGAAAAAAATTGTATTTTATGGGAAGAGGAGAAGAATAGGGAACAAATTGGATGTATGATAACGAACGGTTATGAAAGAAAACCAAGTTTTGGGAAATATTATGTTAAGTAAGAAAAAAGAATTGTGATGAATATGAGGAAGCAAGAAGTGAATGGATAAAAGAAGGAAAACATGAAGTAAAACAGAAAGATGGAAAGGGAAGAAATGAATAGGATACAGAAAGAGGGAGTTTATGGAAATGGTTAAAAATGAAAGGTACAACGGAGAAGACAAAATATGAACAGAAAATGAAGGTAGAATGATGGAAAAAAAATGTAGAAGGAGTATGGAGGTTGAAGAATAAGAAGAAAGGATGTGTAATATGAAAAATGTAATTTACGATGAAAAAAGAATACAAAAAAGGGAAATAATAATCAAATAAAAAATATTTTTCAAAGTAGTACCTGCTTGATGGAGAATGTTCGTGATTAATAAAATTTGACATGGGCGAGTGTGAACAATGATAAGAGATCCGGGAAAGGTTTAATAACTTGCCAAACAGTTGTAATCTATTTTCGTTTTGATAAAGAAAATAAAAAATTCCGGTTTTCTTTAGGATATGTATGTGTTTTCTTTATGACAAATGATAAACATCGTACCATGGGAGAGCCACTGATCTAACACAAATTATATTTTACAGCTTTTTTTACGGTTTGCGGGTTTGCACTGGTACTCTTCTCTTCTTCTTCTTGTACAGCCCATTTATATCCACTGCTGGATGTAGGACTCCCGTTCTCTTCTACATTCTTCCCTATCCAATTCCACTTGTTGCCACGTATGTCCTGCTATTCTTTTGATGTAGTTTGTCCATCGCACCGGCGGTATTCCCATTGGCCTTATTTTTGGGTGGTCTCCACTGTAGAATGGCTTTGGTCCAACGATCATCAGTCATTCTGGCTATGTGTCCTGCCCAGTTCCATTT
>WYDF02117184.1:0-10235 GCA_009867245.2 Adranes taylori
TATATAAATCTTTTTTAGCTGTATAAATCTTTTTCAGCTGCCCACAAGAACACGAATCTTTGGACATCTCACAAGACTAGTAGCTCCATGTGCCCTCAGTAAACCACTGGGGACATCAGGAACAACAACATCAAGTGCCAACGTGCCGTTTCACGTTAAACTGACCTGGCGCCAGAGTATAAATATTTTGGAAGGCTGTTATATTCCGTACTAATTAAGATATTTGTTCGCGCCATCTGTCACAGTCGCTCTCCGTTAGCAGCAGCGGCGAGCAAGAATCTATCACACTATTCATGAAAAAAAATTTAAACTTCAAAAGTTGATTACTGCTTTTATTAGGTCTTCACTATAACATCCCAATCTAGTAATACATATCTAGTTGAGTTTTTAGAAGGTTTTATATCTGCCACCACAATTCTCAGCAGTTGTTAATTTGAAAATAATTACGGACTTTGCTTCCATTTAGTTTTTGAATCAAGTTTGACAAATTCCTTAGCAGCAGGCGATCCACACGATGCTCGCTTTAAGTAGGCTTGATAAGAGTACTCAATAAGAATAGCACAAGACCGACAAAGTTTGAGATAACGGCAGAAACCCAATAGCCAGAAGTACACCTAAATGAGCTAAGAAATTATGTTAATGATATATTAAGATTACCTCAAAGAGTTGAAACTATAAATTTAACAACTCTGCAATCAACATCAATAATACTTTAATTAACTGACTGCATAAATAACTATTTAAATTATTTGCATATGTTACGCCATTGTATGTATATTTAGATCATCATCCCATCGGTTGTACTACTGCGAATGGCCCGCGCTTTTATTAGTTTATCTAACTTCGTTACACATTGTCACCGCACGTGAATCGGTAAGAGTATAATAAATGCTATAACACAGCCTGAGTCTTTCGCTATGCGCCATCACCAACCTCAACATTTAACTTTGCTCTCCATTCCTAAAAGACTTGAGTGTTGCGCTTGCTATACGCAATCCATTGGTAGCCGAAAGAAGAATGCGAAATAGGAGAAGACGCATAGTATGAAATAATGCAAAGAAAAGAGAAGAGACAGAGAGCGAGAGAGCTTTTTACGATTGGAGCTATAAAAGTAAAGCTGAGGAAGGTCTATTAAAACAACGGATAGAGTTGTAGTAAAACAAATGAATGGAAGCATCTATTTTATTTGTGATAGTTATAAATTACAATTTCTCTAAAGAATTTAGTAGAATTTTAAGCAGCACTTAGCTGTCATCGAAGACCAATAGTGGCAATACTGTAGCATGCTCCTTTGTGAATCATGTTAGATAAGGTCGGAAATTTACAAAAACTGTAAGAAGCTATATTAATTAGGGAATAGTGGACGGATTTTATTGTAGAAAATAGTATCCTAGTTTGCAGAATCGATTCTTTGTATAATTATAACCATAGTGTTAATTCTGTGGCCTGCTGGTTCTTGGCAATAGCATGCTTTAACATTAGTTGGAGATTTGTGTAAAGGTTTTAAGTATAGGTGAGTGACCTGTTATATTGTACTATTCAGGTGCAAATCGGATGTTGAATACCTTTTACCTGGTTAATATTCCTTGGTAGTGGGTTACGTGCAGTATTTCTATGTGTTGAAAGTTTTGCCATTTCAAGTAATTCTCTCCTCTTAGTATTTCTGTGATTGATGACCTATAGTCGTGATTTCAATGTTGATGTTTCGAAGAACCTAATGAACATTATTAAGTATAAAATAGGAAACTTCCTATACGAGTGTGGTGTGGTATTATGCAGTTCATATTATTTTGTTTAATTGTGAATTTATTACCATTTGTCTCTAAAGAAATTGGTGTGATGCTCTCTAGTCGGAATTAGCTTTAGCTACTTATATCTTTCGTGTATTTTCACGTAAATCTTGTCTACGGCTTGGTATGATTGCAGGGGTTCTGTTGTTTGTTGTTTTATGCACGTCGGCATGTTTTGCCTAGATGAGGCGATTACCGTTAGGCAGTTAATGAGAAGCCTGTTATTTTTGTCCGCAACGTTATTCGTTGAGTAGTTCGTCGATGTCTAACTAAGTCCTTTCCTGTAGTTTTTTTTTCTTTGAAGCGTGCATTGACATAATTTACCTCTACTGTTACTTCGTTGTTACTACAGCGTTGGAGGAGGATTATGAATTTTTAGCCAGTGAATTGATGGAATTCAAACAATTTAATGCGAGAGGTGCAACAAATATGATGGCTTGGACCCGCCATTATACGCACGTTAAAGTTGTTCTCTACTCGGTTAGAAGCAATGTGAACAGTATCGTGAAGAATAATGCATGTTTGATTTTTCCAACCAAATTGGTTTGTAATCATCCGAAAATGTTACGAATTAGATTTTGTTTAAACGGTAGGAATTTTTAAAGTCACATATATTTGTGAATCAGAAAATGTGCAATTACACAAAGGTAATTGGTAGCACCGAAATAATTCGGTTAAAGGTATAGCTAAACGTTAATTAAATGGAAATATTTTTTTTTCTACATTTCACAATGCGAGTACAAAGAGTTGAAAAGTTGAAAAGACACTAATAAGAAAGATAGGTGACGTAACTTGCAAGAATTTAGAATTTCCATGTTGAATTTATAGTGCAGTTTGGTTTAGCCCTATACTACGTTTCATCAAAGATATTACTCGTAAATTGGTTTACTTTGCGCATACACGCCTCAGTAACGTCCCTTCGTACAGATATTGTATGTAGTTTTAGCCAATCACCGACAGCTATAAAACTTTTCTCAAGTGCGTAAGAATAGACATTTTAAAATGATATACCATGAATATACAAGGGCAATTATAAACTGGTTGTTTTAACATACTCGTTATATGGTGAGTTATATTTAATTTACTGCTCAATTAGAACGACCCTAATCTTCTAGCTTCCACCCGTTTGTGCGCAAAGAGTCATGAACTTCCATGAAGCTTGCTTCACTGGAGCATGTAATGCTAACTTACGCTCACAGGGTTAGTATTGGGTGCTCAGGCGACGATAAAACTTAGGTTCATGGAGTGATGTACTAACTGGCAGTGGTTTCCTCTTCTGTTTCCTTCGCTACTTCGCTATAGTACATCTAAGACAAACTTACGTTTATGGTGTTAGTCTTAGTCGCTTAAGCTGCGGTAACACTTACTTTCACGGTGTATTATTGTAACTGACAGTGATCTCCCAAGATTCCCGTCTCGCCCTTTATACATATCGTACATTGAGATTTACCCCTTCCCCTCCTCGTTGTTTCATTAAATGCTTCGTTACTTGCTTTCCGCATTGCTATTGTTTTATTATTTTATCACCGCACTTTCGTATTGTTTTACATGAACCGCTTTATTCAAATGCACCGCTTGGCTATACTGTTTCCCTTATTATAATTTCGCTATTGTTTGCTCAACCGCCATTAGTACGTCATTAATTTAATTTGATATTCATATATGACATTTCCTTTCTTTCTTTCTTTCATTCTTTCTTTGTATTTTAAAGACCAATAGACGGTTTCCTTAAATCATTAATGCTGTTTTAGTAATTAGTGGTAAGTTTATTTCAGCTGCCCGCAAGATTTCGAACACGTGGGCAACTCGCAAGATTAGAAACTACATGTGCCCTCAGTAAGCCACTGAGGACCAAATGCACAACCAGATCACGCTTCAGCATGTGGTATCACGTTAAACTGACCTGGCACATGAGTATTCATATTTTTGAGGATGTTCAAATTCTGTCATAACTAAGATATTTGTTTGCGCCATCGGAGCTAGCTGGGGTCTGTCACAAGAGACAACATTTTAAGTAGGAGTAATTACGGTTGGTGGTGGAGAAAGAAGTCATTTATAATGTATTACCCAGGTACCTAAATATTTTACTTATAAAGTGTTTATTGAACTGGGAGTTGTGGTTTCTTAATTCGGTAAAAAACAGTCTCTTAAAAACATCTAAAATGAGATTTGAGCATCGAATTGTGGATTGAATGTTATAGAATCATTGTGATAATTATGTTATTTCAATAATGTAATATAGTCCAATCCTTTAGTTAAAGAAACATAAGCTTAATTTTAATAAGGGACTTATTAGGGTGGGGGGCGATTACTGTCTAAAAATGCGTCTTTCCTTTCGTGTCATATTAGCATCATTTAAAAAGAAAGAAAATAACGGTTAGGGATAGTTGTATTTTTTTGTAAAATGTTTTAGACAGATTGTTCACTATTTCGTCTTCAAGTATTTTATCAGAACTATGACTGAATGTTTCTGTAGAGTGAGTGGAATAAGCTTTTTCTCGATTTGTGGCCAACAAGCTCTCCTAAAGTTTCAAATTACTATTCCAGACACGATTTTTAAAAACATTTAGTTAGCAGAAGAGTGTAATAATCACTTGTTTAAATTTGGCATTTTTGCATTGAATTGTCCGTCCTTTACTTGACAAACATTAGTATGTCTAAGTTTTGAAAAAATAACTTCCTTATTTTTTCTATTAAATCTTCTCTTCCCGAACTCCTACTATTTTTGCCTCTACTTCCTTCAATTTATTTCAGTTATTATTTTCATTACTAATACTCTTTCCGCCTTCCATTGTTTCCGAACTTAATCTCCAGTTAGTCCCTAATTCTCTCTCTTCCGCACTCCATACCATTCCCTCATATTCCTTCGCCCACTGGCTATACAATTCCGCTGCCCAACCACATATTCTGCACATTCTTTCACGCCTAAACATCGCAATTATCCTTTTCTCATACATGATTAAACCTGATATCAGATATTCACACATCTCATCTTCCTTCATTATCCATTTATATCTTTTGTTATTCTTACTGCTTTCTAACTTTTCTTCTCTTGCCTTTCCACAACTTCATTCTTTCTACGACCTCGCTAGTCTTTCCTCTCTTGTTAATAATCTCTCACACCACCTGTACGTCGATTATCCCACTCTCACGTTCACTTAAATTCTGCCCCTTATTCATTCATTCACACATTCATCCTTCCTTGCTTTCATAATTCTTTCCACATGCACATCTTTAACTAATCTGCTATTCTCATATGTCAATACTTTCCGCTCAAAATTCACCATTCTATCCACTCCTTTAATCTATACTTTATTCTCGCCTAACTCTTGTAACACTATACCATTAGGTGTATTTCTGTCCAACCCTAACATTCTTTACATACATCCAATCTACACCTTCTCTAACATCTCTTTTTCTTCAACCGCCCATTCCTCCTCTTCATATATCATTATACTATTCACGCATGCATTCATTATCTTAATCCTCAATCTCACTGACTCCCCAAACCTTCCTCCACACATCATTCACATTGTTTCTATTGATGCTCTTGCCTTTTTTGTTGTCGCATCAATCTGATCCATCAACGTTCCATTTTATCCCAGATAAAACAAATCCCAGATATCGGATTTTCTTTACCCTTTCAATTTTACATCCCCCTATACTAAACTCATCCTTTCTACATTTCCCTCCCTTCTTGCACACCATTAATTTCGTTTTTTCCACATTCACTTCTAAACCCCTCCTATCCATATATTTCTTCATTCTCTCTATCATTTCATCCATCTCTTCTTTTCTACTTTCCATACATACATACATAAGAGACCACATCTTTTTCTATCCAATTACAATTCCCCCAAATAGTTGTGGAAAATAGTAGCACTAAGGGAACAGTCCTTTCTCACTTCTCTGTGGGTCTCTACTCATGCTGATCCCTCTTCATTCACTCTCAATCCTTTTGATATCCCTACATCTTCCATTCTCACCCACAACCTCTCCCTCACTATCATATAAAAAGAAGCTTTTAGATCGATGAACAACAAATATATTTTCTTTCTTTTAGCAGCCTCTTGATTCTTCACATAATTTATAAATGCTCCATTATCTGCTATTCCCCTACCCCTTACAAAGCCGCTTTGAGTTTCTGATAATATTTCCTTCTTCCCTTCCTCACTTCCTCTTCTAACCTTCTACTTCAATCACCCTGTCACATAATCTGTACAATATATCCATTATCTTTATTCTTCTATGAATACATTCGTATGGAATACATTCGTAAGGCTCTTTATCTCAATGAACCACTTGGTTAATCGATACCCTTTGTTTTCTGCAAGCTTAACCATTCCGAACACGCAGATGGCTTCTCCATTGAATGAATTTGTTTGTGAATCACTAAATAGGTTTTAGATGCAGTCTTGTAATCGCACTCCGAACACATGTGTGCCTTTTCTTCTAAATGAATGCGTTCGTGAAGCTACAGAAAAATTATATTGATTTCCTTTCAAGTTTGCGCGTTTATGGAATAAAAGGCCGATTTTGAAAGTTGTCTTGTAATCACATTCTGAACACTTATATGGTTTTTCTATTGAATAAATGCGATTGTGCCAGTACGGACTGCCTTTAAATGCAGTTTTTTTTATCACAGTTCAAGCAGTCATATCGCTTTTCTCCTGAATGAATAACAATAAGTAATTGTTAATTTTTTTACATTATTATTTCCTATTTTTATAAATCGTATTAATTCAAACTTGCAATCAACATTATGATTAAAAACACTAATCTCTAAATTCAAGCAATTTTATGAGCAATATTCTAATAATAGGAACCCAAATATAAAGAAAAATAGATCCATAGCATATCTATCAGTGTCTCAAATCGTAGAAGTTTGTTTAAATGTTTCAACATCGTCGTGGTCGTGGTTTGACGACCGAACAACAACATCTGCCAGATGGCTAATTCGAGTGAAAAAAGAGAAGGTTTTAATTAGTTATTTTTGCATTTCATTAGATTGTTACTCGAAGCGGTTGCTTAATTGTTAAATGTTTATTGCCCGTTCAGTTTTCTTTGATATTTTCTTTTATGGCTCTTTTCTTTCACGTCCATCAAACTTAAGCAGATTTTTTAATAGCATTGTTAAAACAATTTTACGACAATATGAAAAACTTTCGCGTACTTATTTTCATACAGGTAAAGAACGCGTACTTATAAGTGATGTTGCCAGTTACTCTATGATTATTCTCGATAAATATGGTTAAAAGACTAAAGTTTCTTCAACTGTAGAAAATAGTTGCAAATTATTTACGAGGATATAAAATAGTATTTGATATTACATCTGATACTATAAACTGTATATTTTCTAAATTATATTAATTTAGTTGCTGCAGCCCATGCAAAATAATTAGTATTAACCTTGCTACAAGTGTGAATATTTTGGCCATCAAATTTTATAGAAATAGAAAACTGTTGATAAAATTAGCAAAGTTTACTTTCATAATTTTATAAACATCAATTTTTTACTTAGCAGTCCTATAAACTATTTCTTCTTACAAAACTTGTACCCAAATTGTTTACAGCAGTACTTCCCAACCATTGGGGTACGCTTCACTTGGGGACATAGTGAGGTCGTAGATAGGTGTGTTAAATGGTCTTTCCTTGATTTGCATTAAGAATCATTTTCAGCTGCCCACAACGAGAAACTCTGGACTATTCAAGTAGTTACTCGTGCGATCAATAAGCTACTGAGGACCCAAGGAACAACAAGATCAAGTTCCAACTTGCGGTCTTACGTTAACTTGACCTGCCGCCCAAGAATACGAATATCCCAAGATTGTTAAATTGCGGCGCTCAGCGATAATCCGTCACAGTACAAACAGTAGGCAGTTATAATAGTTTTATCAATGCAAAACTGATAGAAAGAAACAGATATAAACATATATTAGTTACTTACAAAGGAGAAAAATAAAAATTGATAAACTCTGCCTGCTTGCTGCCTGTACAAATTACAAATAAACAAAGAAAGAGATAGAGAGCGAAAAATCCCTGTCGTTGATACAGCTAAGCTTTGCATTAAACCAACGACATAGTATTGGCTCGATATGAGAAAAACAGTTCGTTCGATTTTTTCACACAACTTTCTCTTTAAACAGTTTGTCGTTCTTAAACCCATCACTATAAATAGTGCGACGTACAGGAAAAAACAAAGGGATGAATTAAATATAATCTTGAGGTAAACAGGAAATCATATTTTAAATTAACAAAATGGGACCTCTTTCACACTTTATAATTATGCAGGGTTTACTAAAATGCCAATAATAATTTCTGTATGATCTTTTAATTCATTGGGAAATTGAGATCAGGTTCAATTGAGGGTTTAATATTAAAATGTTGTTGAAACATTCCAAATGACATAAAAACTTACGGATTTGATTCTTCATCTGTAGATTCATCAATTAAAAAAAATTCTGTGGACTGAAAACAGAGTTTTTGAACACAAATCAGTGCGTTATAGAGATTAAATATGTTTGGCCCAATTAGTGGTTGAAAATTATTACTTAAAGTTAATTAAGTTTGTCGATGAATAAACTGATGGCTGATAGAACTAAGAACTTAGTTGAACTAAGATAAGTAATTAGTTAATTGCAATTAAATGGTGTATTTGGAATACTATTGACTTTTATTCATCATCAATTGCTATTCCAACACAATTTAGTTCATTCGATCAGCCCTTACACATAATAATAATTAAGTAAATAAGTAGAAAATCTTTAATGCGTGTACCAATCTGTGATACTACGTTGTTTCACTGACTCCATAAATATAATTTTGATTAGAACTTCATAAATCGCGTAATACATAGTATACCACAAAACTCAAAACTCTATGAATAATATATTCATGTTTGCGAAATTCCCTTTTATAGACTACCCAAAATTGCCGGCCTTACTAGGCCCCCAGACTACAGATTCCAAGAATTAACATTACTTTCACAATTTTAATACAATTTTAAAACTCTTTTTCTTCTGCAATATAAATTTATTAGAAGGTAATTTATAGTCAAAGTTAACCTGCTTGAATTTATATTATGTTTAATTAAACCCTATATTTTTTCCTGCACGTAGCAACAATGCCATAATTTCTTCAGCGGTCAGGTAGAACCGCATCGTTCGGACATGCTGCATATATTTCCACAAAAATTACGAGGAATAAATCCTGGAAAATACGTCGGATGCACATTTTATCAAAAATTGTAAAGTTGATAGCAGTAATAATTTAAGTGGCAAAAATATTCAATTAACGTATAATCATTTCGATGTCAAAATAGTTTATTTAATAAAAACAATTAATTTGTACTCAGTTCAATGCGCGATGTTTTGTCTATACTGCGTATATTATATTACAAATCACTGTATATCGCTTGATAAAAAAATTAGATAAATTATTATCAAAACGTTATTAGCACGTCCCCATTTTCATCTTTTATTCAATCTCGTCAACGAGACTAAAAGATATTAAATTTTAGAAGACGTAAACTTTCAAAGTAATGGCTTATAGGAATCCATTCGAAACTCCTTATTTCTGTATTAAATCACCCATTACATAGTAACTGCTCATGCGACGACAAAAGCCATAAAAAATTAATAATCTGAATGTTAAAATTCAGCTGAGACCTTCTATGACCAGATGCAATGAAATGAGTTTTCAATATATAAGTGTTTTTGAATATTTGATGTTTCGTACTTAAACGTGGCATTATTTAATAGAGTAAATTATGAAATTAATATTTCTTATTACTTCCGTCGATAGAATCATTCGTTATCGGGTAGATGGAGCCTACCGGGTGCTTTTATTAATTTGTTTTCCGCTTTGCTGGCGGTCGCATGTTTAATTGAATATTTGATGTTTCGTGTTAAAGTCTCCACGGTGGCATTGATTAGTTATAGTAAATTATGAAGATAATATTTATTATTACATCCAATTGAGGTAACGGGCACTTATTCGAAGTCACAAATCATTTTTAATATGGATTTGTTATCCGTATCTTTTAAGATCGACAACTTATATATCAGGATTTGTTTTCACCAGCTGTTTGCTACCGTCGACCGATTCGTTCGTAATTGGGCAGATGAAGCCTCCTGGACATTTTTATTAATTTCCAGGAGGCTCCATCTACCCATGAGTAAATTATGAAATTAATATTTTCTATTACATATGTCTCGAATAAATGTTTACCCCATCCGGGATTTGAACGCGGACCTCTGGATTGCCGGTCAATTGCTCTTCCAATTGAGCTAACGGGCACTCATTCGAAGATAAATCCTGATAATATCGATCCTGATAAAATCCTGATAAATTCAAGATAATATATACCGATAGATAGATAGATAGATAGATAGATAGATAAATAGATAGATAGATAGATAGATAGATAGATAGATAGATAGATAG
>WYDF02117195.1:0-10234 GCA_009867245.2 Adranes taylori
GCATAACAAGGTTAAAGTGGAACTGGGCTGGACATGTGGCAAGAACAACAGACAGACGATGGACAAAGCTGATCCTAAAGTGGAGACCACTACAAGATGCCCTTCGAAACAGGGGTCGCCTATCTGCACGGTTGGACTGATGATATCAGAAGAATCGAACCAAACTGGATGAGTGCAGCACAGGATCGAGGACACTGCACTAGACTACGGTAGGCTTATGTTCAACAGTGGACACAACTTGGCTGATTGATGATGATGATGATGATGAATAGATGTCAGCCGCGTCACAATCATCTCAATAGAACGAGCGTTAGTTCTTGCGTGTTCAGTATGGTTGTGGCTTCGATCGCTAACGTATCACGTGTGTTTGGCTAATTTCTGTATTTTCGAGGTGTCTTGGTAAATATTAGTGACTTGGGAAATATTGTTTTATAAAATGATTATAGTAACAGTTAGAACTGGTATTGTAGTGTTAAAATACTAATTCAGGTATGCTCTTTCTCACTCAAATAAGATTATTCAGCTATTTATTGAAATTTGGGCAGAGCTAAGAGGACAAAATAAAAATGTGTTTTGAGGTTGGTTGTGACATTAGCATTGTAGTATTTATTTACATAAATAATACCTGTCGCATTCATTTATTTTAGAATTAAACTTTAGATTAGCTTACGAATTTACTGTTAAGAATAATGTAACTGTCCGTAACAACTGGATCAAAGATGAAATGGCCTCTGCTGACTAACTTACGGGTTTCCTTAAGCGACATCAAACATTATCCCTCAGGACTCCTGAATCGAGTAGCCTCAGTCGCGCTACAAGTTTTGTGTTAATAAGAGAAACGTGATTAATTTTTTCTCTTCTGCAAAAGGTCGTAGATCGTTACAAATTTGAAACTCAAGACATATACAACGTCGATTAAATGGGCATAACTACTATGAAACGGCCTGATAGAATTATTGCAAGAAAGGGCATAAAAGATGTGGGTTCTTTAACCTCCCCTGAAAGGGGTAAACTAGTAACATTTTGTTATGCTGACAGTGCCAGCGGAAATTTAGTTCCCCCGATGTTCTTGTTTCCAAAAAAAAAAACTACAGGGATTATTTTGTCAACAACGGCCCTCCAGGATGCATTGGATTCGCCAGTTCGTCAGGTTGGATGACGAAAGATGATTTCTTTATGTTTTTAAACACCTCGCCAAAAAATGTCAGGTCATCTCGGGAAAACCGGTTCTCTTGATATTGGATAACCATGAATCTCACTTCTCATTAAAAGGTATTTCTTTTTGCAAAGAAAATGCAGTTGTGGTAATTTGTCTACCACTACACTGCTCCCACAAACTCCAACCATTGGAGCGATCGGTAAATGGGCGCCTTAAAAAATATATTAATAGTGCTTGCGACTCATGGACGCGCAATCACCCACGGAAAACTATGTCATTTTACGACATATCCCCCATTGCGAAAGACTCTCTTCCTCTGGCAGCAACGCCAAAAAATATTCCAACTGGGTAGCAATCGCTGGAAATTTTCCTTTCAATAAAAATATCTTTTCCGATCATGAGTTTCTTCCTGTTGTTACGGACCGTCCAAATCAGGAAAATGATTTGAGAGTAGACGTATCTCTGAACGAAGTTATTCCAGAAATACAGATCGGTAGTCAAACCAATCATATTCAAACCCAAATTACCCCTAACAATTCACCGTCTAAAAGAGATTCACTTCCAGTTGCACGCAGTACAGATTTAGAACCTGTAAATTAACTGGGCCTTCCAGTATCACTACATATTTTTCTTCAGAAGATTTAAGACCGACTGCCAAGGCTTGAAAAATGAGTAGCTACACGTCAAGGGCGAAAACCAAACCGATCAGCCATTTAGACAGATATTCCAAAGACGGAGGAATTAGAAAATGACAAAATAGAAAAGAATTGAAAGAACACAAGAAAAAAGCTTAAAACAAACCGGTGCCAAGAGAAATATATGGAAAGCTAAAGGCTAAAGCTAAAATCATTGATGCTAGTAGCAGTTCTGAAGATGAAGATGAAACTTTCTGTTAAATTTGTAGCGAACTTTTTTCCAACTCCCGTTCAAAAGAAAAAAGGTTGTAGTGCATCAGTTGCTTCAAATGGGCTCATGAAGAATGTACAGATAAAAGTCCATATTTGTCTGCATTTTGTCTGCATTTGTCTGCATTCACTACATTTCCACGATGATATATAAAGGAGTAGGGTTTGTCATAATCAACCCCATAAGTGTCACAACGAACCCCAGGTCAGGGTAAGTTGTGAAATTTGGACTCACATTTTTTTGTTGTTAATAACTATGTTCCTATCGCGTGAAATTTGTTAAGTTTTATAGTTTTTTAGAGATAAATCTTCAAGTAACATAAATATGTGCAAGCAAACTTAATAGTCTTATTATCTAGATCTATGAAAAATTGCACGTAAGAATTGTCACAACCAACCCCGTTGTACCCTAAAATAGAGTAGTTTTAATTAATTTTGAAATTCATTTTATTATTATTTTGTTGATGACTTTGTCGGACCCATTACAACACACTGTAATAATATCCTTAGCAAAATTAATTACCAAGAAATCCAAATAAAACAGATAAACCTAGAAAAAAACATTCAGTATTTGTAAAATTTTGAATATATCTGTTAAACTTACAAAGTTCTTTGAACCTCTTAACGTTTTAAATTTTAATATTTTTGTACAATACATAAGCAATTGATTTTAATTTAATCATTTTATACTTGCCGGAGATTTTATTAAACGCATTAACAAATTCTTCTTTCGTAAGACCGTTGCTGTAGATAATATTTTTACCAGAATTATTTCGTGCCGTATTGTAAATAATTTCAAGAGTGCTTATTTGATTTGTATCTAAATTAAGTAACAAATTATAATAGGATGGTCTTTCTGATTTAATGTTCATGGTTTGTATCGCGCTTTTTATATAACCTGAGGGAAATATTTATTTACTATACAATATGGAAGACTGCTTTGGATTTTATATTGATTTAATAGTAGTGGAATATGTAGGGCAGAATCTAGTTGTTTATTATTACATATAGATACAGTTCAAAATTGATGAACTCTAACTTCTTTTATTAATGTTTTATAGTTACTACAACTGGTGTAATATTATCTATTAGAAATTTCTAATTCGTGATATTTGTCCATTCAATTCGAGATTATTTCTCACGAGATTACGAGAATTCTGCACAAAAATATAATGTAGTACAGTGGCGGCTCGTGAAAATTTGTGGCGGCTAGGTGTTCACTGTACTATAATCGTTTAAAAAAAATTAAAAAGTAGTGTATCTCTATGAGACGTTTATCTAATATTGGATTCCAACTATTGTTCTGTTACGCGATAGACGAATTTGTGTTTCGTAAATAATTACGCTTTTCAGTTTTTGTTTGCATTTGAATGTTCAAATCTGGTTGATGTGGCTTAATTTTTTTTAATTTCCAGTTTATCTTCATAAGATAAATTTTTAGTCCGATTTATTATTATGATTTATTATATTACTTAGGTATATAAAAAGAAATCGGTGAAAAGAATATTAAAACGAAACTATGCGCACACAGTCCACATACACAGCGCGCTCACAAATAAATTGTGCACTTTTCGTCATATAAAATTGCATGTTATTTTAGACCAATCAGGCGAGCCCATTGCAAAACTTCAGATTTTTCATGTAAACAGAAGTACACATTTTTTTTGCTGGGTATGCCGTCGACATAACATTTGGCTTTATTATTCCCTCAAGTGTAGCGTTTTATTATTCTCTCGCTAGTCTGATACGTAGCTGGAGTTTTAATAGCAAAAGACAATATGAAAATTTAAAACATTTTAAATTAATAATTATTTTTTATTTGTTTTTTGTGGCGGCTCGTGAAAATTTTGACTAGGTGTTCACTGTACTATAATCGTTTAAAAAAAATAAAACAATAGTGTATCTCTATGAGACGTTTATCTAATATTGGATTCCAACTATTGTTCTGTTACGCGATAGACGAATTTGTGTTTCGTAAATAATTACGCTTTTCAGTTTTTGTTTGCATTTGAATGTTCAAATCTGGTTGATGTGGCTTAATTTTTTTTAATTTCCAGTTTATCTTCATAAGATAAATTTTTAGTCCGATTTATTATTATGATTTATTATATTACTTAGGTATATAAAAAGAAATCGGTGAAAAGAATATTAAAACGAAACTATGCGCACACAGTCCACATACACAGCGCGCTCACAAATAAATTGTGCACTTTTCGTCATATAAAATTGCATGTTATTTTAGACCAATCAGGCGAGCCCATTGCAAAACTTCAGATTTTTCATCTAAACAGAAGTACACATTTTTTTTGCTAGGTATGCCGTCGACATAACATTTGGCTTTATTATTCTCTCAAGTGTAGCGTTTTATTATTCTCTCGCTAGTCTGATACGTAGCTGGAGTTTTAATAGTAAAAGACAATATGAAAATTTAAAACATTTTAAATTAATAATTATTTTTTATTTGTTTTTTTTGTGGCGGCTCGTGGTGAAGATTTTGACTAGGTGTTCACTGTACTATAATCGTTTAAAAAAATTATATTCCGAAACAGGCCCTTGACTGTAATCCCCAGGGAAGGCGAAGACCGAGAAGCAAGGACGGATCCAGCATGTAGCTTTGACAGGGGTGGTTGGATGAAATATTTTTATCGAAAATTCACAAAACATATGTTACTCAGACCACAACATTTGTTACAAAAATAAAAAATGTATAATGAGATTTATTAATTACAAGATATCGGATCGCAACGTTTTGGTGACTAAAAAAATGTCATGATATTAATTACAAGTTAGTTAAAATCTAAACTCAGCTAAACTTCAATATTGCTGGTTTGGGAGGGATGACGAAGTTTGTTAAAATCAAACTTTAGTGGGTCACAGGTTTAGTATCGCTGTTCTAACAGCCTATGTATCCGCCACTGCGGGGAGAAGACCGCGACAAACATGGCTACGAACTGAATAGAACGAGGTGGCAGAACTTGACAAGTCTTGGAACACAGTCAAACCCATAGCAAAGAATAGAACCCGCTGGAAAGCTCTCACAGATACCCTATTCTCCTTCGAGGAGTACGACAGGAAAGAAGTAAGGATACTTGGTCGAAATGTCTGTTTATTGTTGAAGATAATAAGGATATCGTCCAACTATTGAGTAGGATCCAAGATATGAAATACGCTGTTGCGTGCTGGAAGTGAATATGTGGAATTTTAGTCGATATCGCCAAAGTATAGGAAGAATCGAAGATGATGATCACAGCTCACTTGATAGAGCCATCCTTTTCCCGGAGTTGGAGGTAACGGAACGTCGCTTAGATCTGTGAAGAATTCGATGATCAGGGTCTTGGAAACAAATCTTCTGGTTGGTTTGATGATGGGATTGAAAACGTGGACACCGCCTTTTCTTCTTATAAGTTTTAGCGGAAAAATATTCAACGAATTAATTTTATTTGGCGGTTTATATTAAATTAATCATATCAAATTAAATTCTTAAATTCATTTATTAAATTAATAATTACTAAATTATTAGGATGTGAATTAATTTATATTCAAGTGATTAACTGATAATATAAAGAGTTTTGAAGAAAATGCACAAATCATATTTCACAAAATTAAAATTGTATTGAGACGTTCTGTCCCCATTTTAGTCTGAAGAGATAATGAAACTGGTATATTATAGAATAGTGTTGATTGTTTTAATTTAAACGTATTTGATTTTAATGTCATAAATTCAAGAATTCAAATACATTTATACTTATTTTATACTTATTTAGTCAAAACTGTTCACAAATCTATTTCAAGTCTGATGATGCTATAAAGCGAAACCGGTAGCAGATAAATACAAAAGCAATAAGGAAGTATATGTTTTATTAAATAAATTAAATAAAAAAAATTCATATATATTTAAATCTAATATTTATTCTGTTAAGTTTTCTTTAGTTTTCATGGATTTTCAATTTTGTTTTCAGTTTTGCTCTGTCGGTTGACGGTGCTAGAAAATTCTAATTTAACGTTTAAGCCCCTTTCAGATAGTAGGTAGTCTCTGTGCTCTTTAACACTACGTTCTATTTTGAACGTACCTAGTTGAAGGGAGCTTCAAGTCATGGTGTGTTCCTCGGTATAAAATACTTAGATACTTTAATAAGTAATTACTTGATTATAACTTAATAAATAAGTAAGTAATTACTTATTACTTATATAACATAACTTATTGATTTTTGTATTTCTAAAACTTTAGAGGTATAAATGAGAAGTAAAAATTAAAAATATTTATTACTCAGAGTACCCAAAAGCTCTAATCCTGTTTTGTAACTATAGAAACATGTTTGAACAAAATACAAGTTAATTATTTAATTAATATATTTAAAAGACTATCATAATTTATTGCTTCTATTTAATGATATAGGTAAGTTATTTAAGGTTTCTAGGGTTGCAATGGATTTAATCCTCCTAAGTGGCCTGCATCACGTTTTCTCTGCTGCTCCAATCTTTCGCGATCGTAACCATCTATGCCTAGGCCAAGTCTCTCTATTGCTTTTTCTCCGAATCTACCATTTAACTCTTGATATTGACGGGATCTAATTAATATAAAGACATTAAAATAATTACTTGATATATTGTAGGACGAAAAAAAAAATTGTTAGTCCTACTGTAATAGATTATATAGTTATATGTGAGAAAGCTAGGGAATGTCTGGAGTATATGAAAGTAGGTGATAGGTGCATATCCGACCATTTCCCGATAGAATTGGTATGGAAGTTAAATATGTATGAGGATGAAATATTAGGGGATGATATGGAAGAAGGGGAATAAGGGGAAGGAGCGTAGGTATAGAATGATGAGGTTAAAAGAGAAATGAAAAAAGTATGAAGAAAGTTAATTGGGAAAAATTGAGAAGCTGTGAATGGAGTGATTGATAGTTAGCATGCTTGAAAAAAAGATGAAAAAGAAGAAAGGTATTAAGAATAAAATTGGATATATGGAAGTGGATGAGGAATGGACAAGGAAGAAGAAAAAGGTTAGGGAGATTTTGAGCAAAGTGAGAGAGGGGGAGGAAGAATGGGAAGAATATGATACGGCAAAAAAGAGTGGAAAATGGAAGACATTAAGGTTAGAGAGAGGGAGCGGATACAAGAGGAGGAGGAAATAGGTAATATAAGGAGAGAAGGATATATGGAGTTATATGAGGAGGAAAGGGATGATGGGAAGGATAAGAGAGAAGTGCAAAATTGGTATTGGAAGGAGAAGTGTAGGAGCGATGTATCTAACGAAAGGGCTTGGTGGTAAGTGATATGGAGATAGAAGAAGCTAGTATACGAGGATTTTCCGTAAGTACGTGGCCTAACACAGAAATGATGCGAATTTACGGAATCTTTATCATTCTGTAGAATCATCCTTTAATAAGGTAAAATATGACAGTACATCGCGATCTGCCAATTAATCTGTTTTTGACAGTATGCCAAAGTGAACGTTTTGTGTGATTTTGTAAACAATGAAAAAAAAACTGAGTGGAGAGCAGTGATAAAGTACTTGCATTTGAAAGGCGTAACACCAACCGAAATCAAAGCAGAGCTGGATTCAACATTATTGGAATCCGCTCCTTCATTTTCAATGGTTAAAAACTAGGTTGCCGAATTTAAGTGTGATCGTAGGAGCACAATTAGTGAACCCCGTAGTGGAAGTCCAAAAACTGCTACTGTCCCGGATATGATTGAAAAAGTCCACCGTATCGTCTTGGATGACCGTTGAGTAAAAGTGCGCGAGATAGCAGACATAGTGGGCATCTCAAATGACAGTGTGCACAGAATTTGAACTGATGAATTGGAAATGAAAGAATATTAGGCGCGTTGGGTGCCGCGGTTGCTCACACCGGAGCACAAACTGAAGCGTTTGAGTGTTTCTCGCGATCTTTTGGTACGTTTTCGCCGCAATCCTAAGTACTTTTTACGCCGTTTCATAACAGTTGATGAATCCTGGGTCCACCATTACACTCCCCAAACCAAAGAACAGTCCAAACAATGGACACACAAAGGTTCTCCGGTACCAAAGAAGGCAAAAACAGTTTTGTCAGCAGAAAAGGTTTTGGCAACTGTGGTATTCTCATGGAATTATTTTGGTCGACTCCTTAGAAAAGGGGAAAACAATAAATGGCGAGTATTATGCCAATTTGTTGCAACAATTAGGCGACAAAATCAAGGAGAAACGGCCTTATTTGGCAAAGAAGAAAGTGCTTTTCCATCAGGATAATGTTCCTGCCCACAAGTCTGCGTTTGCAATGCCCAAAATTAATGAATTGGGATTTGAATTAGAACTTCATTCCCCCTATTCCCCAGATTTGGCTCCCAACGATTATCATCTGTTTCCAAATCTGAAAAAATGGCTTGGCGGTAAGAGATTTTACATAATTGAAGAGATAACAATAATAGATGGGCTGTATAGAATATTCGCGAGGATCATAAACAAGAGGTTGCAGGAAAGAGTGAGGGATAAAGTAATACTGTCGCACTATTAAAATGGGTTTATCAGAGGTAGAGGAACTGCAGATAGTTTAGGTGACGACTAATTATATCATGAACAGGGAGGTTGTAAATAAAAGGAAATTATACCTCCTATTTATTGATTTGAAAGCGGTGTTTGATGTGATTGTGAGGGAGAAATTGTGGGAGAGAATAGTAACTGTGGGGATTTCGGCAAATATGATTAGGATGATTAAGGGATTGTATGAGGGTACGAAAGTGAGAGCAAGAGTGAACGAAAGGTTGTCTGGATGGTTTGAGACCAATAGGGGTGTTAGACAGGGATGCCCGCTAAGTGCATGCCTTTTCAATTTATATTTGTCCGAACTTGAAGGCGTGCTGAAAAATGGACAAGGAGTAGGGATAACGATTGGAGGGAACTTCGTGATGTTAAAAAAAATAATAAATATTGTAGTTGCAGAGAATATTAATGTTTACTACAATTTTCAAATAGTGAGTCAAAGCATCTTCCGACCGCGGTGGATAAGCGAACAACGCAGTAGATACCTCCAGACCATGCCGGAGGCGAGGACAACGCCGTAGACATTTCCTGTTCGCGGCGGTGGCGCGGACAATGCAGTAGGCATCTCCTGGTCGCGACGGAGGCAAAATAAGCGGACCTGGTAAAATAACGTTTGCCGGGTCCGTTACTATACCATATGTACGTAGTATGTAAGTAATCTACGTAAGACATAGATAGGATTCATGGAAATGTTTGATATCGAGATTTTGATATTATAGATCCCTAGATCTATAAAGTGATATTTGAAAAATATCTCCGGTATGTAGGAATGTATTTGTGGATCGTTAAGAATTTCTCTGAAATAAGTAGACCGGTTTGAATGAGACTTGGAACATTTTTTTTTATTTTATAGATAGATAGACAGATGGATAATTTTACTCGTAATGTAAATTACATGTCATGTTTTTTACAATAAATAAATAATAAATAAACAAATGCTATACACATATATAAAGTATTGAATTTATTCAGAAATTGATAAGTCGCTTAATTTTTACTATACGTTATTGATCAGGTATTGTTTGAGCTTCTTCTTGACTGCATTTGGATTTAGTTCCCACCAGATCTTGCATTTGTTATAATGTCTGATGCCCCGTATTAGGTATTACCTAAGACCGTAATCTGAGCTGTATAGTCTAATCCTCGGTTCGCACAATGCGTCTGTGGATCTCGTTTGATTGCCGTGGATGTTGCTGTTTTGACTCATCATGCTGTCTTTATTCTTATGTATGCTTATTATCGTAGTAAGTACATGGATGGTAGAGTTAGTATTTGCAGTTCTATGAAGGGAAGCTGGCAGGTAGTTTGGCTTGACAGACCTTTTATGCTTCTTACAGCTCTCTTTTGAAGCAGAAATAATTTTTGGAGGCGATGGGAATTGCCCCATATTTCGATGCCATAGTTGAGAATACTCACATCACACAGTAAGTGGTTAGTTCTCCAGATGTTTTTGCAACTCTGCGTATGGCATAGGTTGCTTTTGATAGTTTGTTGCTTAGGTTCTCTATATCGTCTTGCAGTTCAACCGGCTGTATGTATGGAGACCAAGGACTTGTGCACTTTTACCAAGCCATTCTGATACAGCACCCCAACTACACAAGAAATAAACATCAGGACCGCTCTGAAATCCAACTCCGCCTAT
>WYDF02117206.1:0-10234 GCA_009867245.2 Adranes taylori
AAGCATCTAAGATGCTTAGAATTCATCTTGATTGAACTCCGGGATCTCGGGAATACGGGAACACGTGAATACATTTCTCTGAAATTTTCACACAACGTTGCATTCGAATACGCGCATGTCTTTATATACGTAATGGTGGCATAGGGTAATACAGGAATACAGGAATTCCCTGGTCGTGGAATAGAGTATAGTTACAGTTTCTGTTGAGTATGATCTAAGTCCGACTGCGGTAAGCGGTTTGTAAGGAACATTGGGGTTCTGGAAAGAACATTGTTATTGTACAAGATTTTAACTATAATAAATCAAATTACCTGTGACGTTCGCGGCTAGTAGTATGACGCGGTAGCCGGCTTAGTTGTGTGTCTGAAAGATTTATTTCTTCTAATAGGAAGTGTGGTGATCGAAATTTTGTTACTATAAAATGTTTGTAAATATCAGGGTTAATTGCGTGTTTTGACATCTGGCAGATCGCATACAGCTAGTCGCTCTCAGGAAATTTGTGACGATGACTGTTACTGATGGAATAGAGCAGTGACTGATGTTGGCAATAGTCCGTAGAGATCGGTTTATAGTCATAAACCAATCTCCACGCGAGAGGGCGTGTGGCCACTTTAGCGTAGGCCTAATTATGCTAAGCATTTAAAAGGATGTTTTTGTTCATTTGTTTGTTACATTAAGAGAATATGATACATCTGCCACGAGGTAAGGCCAGCGTGGCCTGTGCGGTTGTGTTTTAGAGAATATTCCTTGATGAACCAAGAATAATGGTGGCAAAGACAGTAATTCGGATGCAGGTCGCAGCGTGGGGACGGCGTGAGTTAGGGGCACTCAGCAATACTAGCTGGCAGATTGTCTAGGGTTAGTAATATTTGAGCTTATAATTTGGCATCATTTAGGAACTGTTGCGACCTTTCCGCTTGTGGGAAATAGAGAAGGATGGCAAGAGTGCTTAACTTTGTGACGCAAGAGCAATTGTGTTGGTTGATTGGTTATTTCCTGACGCATACTGTTACGAAGTAAGTTGAGCGTCTGCGAGAAACAAACTAGCGCATGAGTAGATCAGGAAGAATGCACGTTAAATGAGAGATAAAAAATGTACCTTCGGAATATCCTTAGCATATTACTGTAGAATGTCCATAGAATGTCCCTGAAAAAATATGCTTAGAAAGTGCTATATGGCAAGAAATTGTCGCATCATATACGTAGCATATACTAGTAATACACCGAATATTCAGAACATGTACACCACTTATTTTGACATACTTCGTGCTATCTGGGTTATGTACTTCCCGTCTACAGGAAATGTGTATTGCTTCCCATGTGTGCTGTTTTTAGAAACACAAAGCCAAAGTCAATTTTCGACAGAATTTTCTGATTGAAAAAATGCCTCATAGCGTGCGAAACTTCACGAAATTTGCGAAGAATTCATTGAAATAATGGGAAATAATGTTCTAAATGTTATTGTATAAGAAATTCAAGAAACCAAATACTATTCTCTGAGCGTTGATTTCACACCAGATATTTCTCATGTTGCCCAATTGACTATAATGATTTGATATGTCGGTGCATCAGATGGAGAAGTAGTAAAACGTTTTCTCACATTTATATCAATATTAAGTCACACTCGAGAAGCCCTTTCCACTACTGTTTTGTACTTTTGGGCCAAATGCGACATTGCGATCAAACACCTAAAAGGACAATCTTACCTGCGACAATGCCAGGAAGTTATATTGGTCTTCAAGCTCATATCAGAAATATAAATAAGTTTGCTCCTTACAGTCCTTTCGCAGCATAGTTCAATAATTTGGTGGGAGCATGTGGTGCACAAACCTGAGCTGGAGCAATTTCATTCTTCGAGCTTGTACAGTTTTTTTTTTCTGCATAGACCCATCGCTCCAACAACTTTAAGTCTCGGAATTAGTCTTTAAAAGAGTTAGAGATGCAAAGTGGAGCGCACGGACGGATGAAATTAAGAGAAAGTACGTGTCCCCTGCCCCAGGGCCTGTACCAAGGATATAACACCTTTCAGAATGCTTTGCAGCTCATTATTGACGGGATTAATCAGAAGCCAGAGACAGTTCACGAAGAGAAATGTCTATTAAATAATCTCTCAAAGAAAGAAAATAACTTTTTAGCATGCTTCTTGTATGTAATTCTGGACCGAATAAAGACAAAACGTGAAATGTTTTACTATTATGAGGAGAAGACAAATCAGAAGAAAAGCAATGCGCAATATTCTGATGAATTTAAGCGTGTGTCCATCAGTAAAAGACGGCATAGAAGTTATGGATGAACTGGTGCTTTGGGGAAGTGATAAGTTCAAGGTTGAAGCATACCTGTCTATATTGGATCACATATATGCAGAGCTTTCCCGTCGCAGGTGAAAATTAATTGTTTATTTGGATTTTTAATCGCGTTGCCATCGAAGGCGACACAGAATTTAAAGAAGCTGCTCAAAGATTTCGGGAAACATATCCAGAGGATATTGAGTACGATTTTGATGATGAAGCAGTACACTTCAAGTATTTTATGTCACAATTAGGGTGTATCAAAAATGAAAAACCCAATCATCCAAAATAATTTTTAAAAACAAGGTGTAATCAACCTTCCAAATGTGACAAATGCCCTACGAATCTACAGGTGCCTCATGATCATGCTACTGGAAAACGTACTTTCTCTAAATAAAACTTGTTCAAAAGTTGTCATAGATTAACTATGGAACAAGAAAAACGGAATTCATTATCAATTATATCTAGTAAATTCAATGTATTCAACAAAATTTATTTTGAAAATATTGTCACATATTTTTTAGGGCAGAGGATTACTCTCTCCGACCTGACATGGGTGAGAAGGGACTTTTATACGGGTTTGCGTCGCAGTGCCCTGCTCACAATTATAGGTATCCGAACTCCTTTGTTATTTTATAAGATAGCACTTTAGTTTAGCTAGTTCTAGCTAAGTTATTAATTGAATAATTGAGTGATCTAATCTAAATCCACCAGTTAGCCCACTTAATTTAGAATACAGCACTAGGCCGGATCATCGCTAAGTTGGACGTACCGTTTTCTAACCATTTCCTTTTGTAACGTCAATAATCCTTAACGATAGTCATAAGCCTTAATAATTCAGGCAGCAGAAATGAAACAGTTATTAAACTTAATCAAAATGTATTGGTCGTTAAAAATGTTCACCTACAATCTCATGACAGGCTCATTCATTCCCATACGTAAAATAAAATAATCAACGCTTTGCAATTAATAAAATAAATCAACACTTGAATAAAAGTGACATTATGATTTGTTCAGTTAGATCAAATGAATGTGAAACTAGGTACTTACAGATTTTGCTGCTGTACACAAACTATTTATTTATTATTTTAGAGTAACGCACAATTAGCTTATTTATTTATATTTATTTTAGCTTTACCTTGATCAAGGAACTTGTTCCTAATTAAACTGGACTTTACTCTAATCATCAAAATAATACTCAAGTTAATTTATCTGAATTATTGCCAAAGAAATATTAATGCTAAGCATCGCGTTACATTAGAGTCTAATGATTAGACGAATGCATAATAAAATACTTAATAAATTCATAATCCTACTTTAATTTATGATCACATTTGTTAAATAAATTTATGATCACATTTGTTATTATTCTAATATTATTTTATTCCGGATTATTATTTCGCTACTTAGTTCGACATTATAACGTTTGGCAGGCGCCCAAAATTACTATTCGTTCCTGCTGTGGGTGAACTGTTTTTATACATCTCAGGTCCCCTTCCAAAATCTGTTATGCATATTTTTCCCCAAGATTAATTTGTATTTCATTAGCGCATTCTAGAATAATTTCTATAACACCTGTGTGACATCGGTTAATGGTCTTTGTTCCCATGCACAGCTTCTATGTACAATTGATTTGTTTAATACGTAAATAATTAGCATAGGGTATAATCAATAACTAATATTTATCTTTGTACTTTGATCATTAAATAGATCTATCGTAAGTTACCCGATGACTGTCCCCTTATCTAAAATGTTATTTACAATGCTAAACCTTGTATGACATCTAATTATTTTAACGTATTCACCTTATTTGTGATTACTTAATCCGGTTGTGATTACTTAATCAGGAACGTGGACAAATCTCCAAGTTACAATATTTTGAGAGAGATTACTACAAAAAAAAATTAAGGAAAGCAAATTTTGCTACATTTGGAACAACATTGTGAGGTAAATTAGAAGAGTCAGGGCCCCCGAGATTTCGATGGCCTAGGGGCCTACGTATTATTTAATCCGGCAATGCAGCTACCTGACAAATACAGTGAAATTTACAGTGAATTACAGTGAATTTTAAGACGCAAGAAGCACAAACGGTCAAAACTGCCGTACGCGAGATTTCAGTTTAGGGTATCACCGTGGTGTCACATTGCATATGAAGTACACCTTTCAGAAAAAGTGCACGTAAATGCGCATGCGGAACTCCTACGGACTATGATCACATTTCATATGGTAGAAGAAAAAGCGTAGGAAAGACTTAAATTACAATGAACCAAATTAACATGTGGCTCAGGAAAAATGGTCTTACTTTGGCTGTACAGAAAACGGAACCAGTATTAATAAGAGGGATAATTTCATTAAACTACCTAGTAAGTTATCTGAGAGTTAAAATTGGGAAGAAGAAATTTTATGGTAAATATATTATGCATATAGCGTACAGAATGGCAGAAAGATGGCAAAAGCATGTAGGGTAATGCTCAACCCGGACAAGTCAGTCATATCCGAAAGAATACTTATAAATGCAGTGGCGGCATTATAAATGGGGCACTTGCTAAAAGAACAGGAAAGGAAAAAAATTAGAAAGAAAAGTAAATAGTATGATTCCGTAATCAGAAAAGTTGCGTTGAAAGTCAGTTGTTCATATTGTAATTTGGCAACACAGTAGTGTCAGAAGTATCTGCACTGTTGGTTAGGAAAGATAGCATGTCTGAACCGGTAACTAAAAAAAGGGCAAATATATTTTAACGAATTAAAATTAAAACGTAGGTAGCAATAAGCTACCGAGAAAATTAATTATTAAAAATAAATTAATAATCGATGGCATATAAGCGGCGTCTGATTTCGGACCTCGAAAAATGATTGAAGAAAAAAAGTCTGGTAAATGCTGATGTAAATGTCTTACTGTAAATGCTGATGAGGCCAGAAACTTTATGTGGCCTATGACATATGGGTGGAAAAGGATGGAGTGCTTAAATACACTGCCTTTAACTGTGCTAATTTTGAAGCTTATAGAAGTAGATTGTATAAATTAGAAATTAAAACTACCCCGGAAAACTTGATAGAAATAATGTTAGCAAGCACTGTATAGTGGAACAGAGATGCGAGATATTTGGAGGAAATAACGAAAACTAAATTAAGTAATGGAGTTACTTCATTCGCAGAACAGAAACTAAGCGAGAGGAGTAAAAATTGCTTAAAAAGTACCTTCATCTATCTCTTCCGTAAAAGCAAGTAGAGAGGTTCTTTTCTTTTTAATGTGGATTAAAATGCAGCATATTAAAGAGTATGACTTTACCTGTATTAGTTCCTCCGGTAAATATCCATGCACCTGTCGTTTTTGCAGCTTTCAGAAGTCCTTTCCTTAGAATTTTCTTCAGTTTTGGCTGCAATTCAAAATTGGCCTTGCCTCCTTGAACTGTGATCAGCAGTTTCGGAGGTTCCAAATTCCATTCACGTGTGAACAGCTGCAGAAGTAATTCAGGTTTCGTATCGTATGCTAATCGTACGTACTGTAAATGAAATAAGTTATAATTAAACTAAAAAAAAAATTATGGTAAAACAAATTTTAAAACAATTCTGCTTTAAATTGAAAACTAGAGGGATGTCTTTTTAATTTAACATATAGCTTTAACAAATTGCAATAGTTTAAATTTTAGTATTTTGCCACCATTGCTACTACAGTTTTGCATTCGCTCAAACCAATTCTTAAAGCACTTATTTCACTTTTCAATGGATTTACTTGAAATGGTCATTTGGAAAGCATCGACTGCATCATCAGCTGATTGAAATCGTCACGCAATGCATTATTGATGGCTAGAAACGTAAAAAAAATCGTTGAGACTAAGTCAGGACTATACGGAGGATGAGCAAGCAATTCGATGTTTTGTTGCTCCAAAAACTCAAATGTTTATCGAGCAGTGTGAGCACACGCCTTGTCATGATGAAAGATGATTCGACGTAGTGGGTTGCTTTTTCGCAGTTCAGAAATGATTTCTTGCAAACAAATTGTTGTGTACCATTCACGAGTTACCATCCTTCGATTTTGTAAAGGGATTGTAATCAGATGTCCGGATTTTGATACAAAAGTTGCGACCACCTTTTTCGACACACTGAGGGAACTGACGTTTATTCTCGAGTTCATAAGAACAAAATCATGACTGGTCACCACTGACGAGAGCGGCGTCTGTTGAAACAATTCAGAGCTCTCTGGCACCAACTGACATGAGCCGCCATTTGTTCCTCGCTGAACAGTTGCAGGATTCAACGAGAAACTAATTTTTTCACGCCCAATTCATCATGTAAAATCTTTTGGATTGAGAATTCCCACGGAACTCTCGATCTCCCTCCCACTAAGTTACATGACGATCTTCTTTAATCATCTTGCCCACAGCATTTACATTTTCCTGGGTGACCGCTGAATTTGGTGGATCTGAGCGCTGTGATTTGTATGTCCACGTTAGAATTCAGAGTACCAGCAACAATTTGTCGATTGATGTGGTACTTCATTAGCAAAAACAGCAACCAACTGGGCAAGATTTTGTTGTTGCGATAAACTTCTTCGAATGTTGTACAAAATTGTCGCGAGGAAATGCTATCCATTCAGTTTCATGTTTCTAAGCGCCTTACAAAATTTAAAAATTCATTGTGACTAAACCACTTGCTGTATTTTGGTGAAGCCACATGTTTTGTTACTTGCGCCCTCTATGTAGTTATATGCAAAGTTAAAATGACTTCCCTCGTATTATTAAGATTGTAAAGCTTAATTCATGGCTCGCTTCATTTTAATCTCCAACTTAAATTTATAATTGTTAAAGGTGACTTATTTGAAAGATAATTTTACGTAATAGCACGTAATAAATATAAACGTAAAATAAACGTAATAGCAACATACAATTCTATAATAGCAGTAGATGTCTCAAAACTGCAACTTCGTTCAGGATGAATGAAACCGGCCACTTTTTTAAGACAATTATTGCTTGCTTATTTAGTTATTAAATTAAATATAGTATATTTAATAATTTCGTAAAAGCAGCGCTAATAATTGTATGTATTTAGTAAATAAATAAACTGCAGTCTTTCTGCAGACTCCGAGAAGATAGAGTGGACAGGAGGAATCTAATGGCTCCATTATTAAGTCTAATTTCGCTATACTTTATATTTGTTTTTGAGATGGTCAATGATGAATGACATAACCTCAAAAGGCGGCGTCATTCTCGTTATGGTTTGGTTTTATGACAGATTGTTTTGTGCGCTTGACACTTCTAAAATGTTTAAATAATTCAGGATGGCTAGATTCTTTGAAATGTTTAATACTTTAAGCATAATGTGGGCTAGACGAACTAGTTGCAAGAAAGGCAAATGTTAGTTAACACTTACGTCTTTCATTTAAACTTCTATTCCTGAAATAAAAATATAACTTGAAACCATTTAAAACATCATATTTAAGTTACAATTTCACCATAGGAATCGAAGAGCAGCGTTATTTCTTCTGTCGGATAAAAACAAGACCCATGGCATCAACTATACAAATATGTGTAGCAACGGAGACCGTCGCTGATGCATCAATAATACGTGAAATCGCAAGCTGCGATACTGCACTATATGAGTAAAACAAAGCATATCTGGTTGGATTTACAAGAATCATTGCCGAAAGCAATTTATAAATTTATAAAGAAAATTTGTTATGAAATTAGCTAGTCCAAGAAAAGAATAACAGCTATACACGTCCTATATAGAAGGCTTTTGAAAATTATATCATGAATTAAATTAAAATATAATTTATTCCAAAATTAGATCATGAATAAATCACACATTCAAATAAGGTCGGTAGTAGCTATAGGGCATAGTTCAATATCTAATTTTGGATATAATTTTCAAATCCCTAACCGACGTGGTTTCAGTCTTTAACGAACAAATTCCATTTCTGTAGAATGCGTGTGTAGCTTTTCTTCATTCCTTGGACTAGCTAATTTCCTACCAAAAATTATGATCGATTACTCTCACTACTTATGGTAAATTGCATTCGTCTAATGTATTATCACATCTTTACTTATCTTCTACTTTATTAATTGCTTTCGCCATGATTAATGTAAATCCAATCAGTTATACTCCCTTTTGCACACATAGTACAATATCAGAGGGGACACTGATTTGGTGTAAGGGACACTGATTCGATGCAGAGGACACTGACGTCTTCTGAGCTCTAGAATTTTCATCATCTACTGTATGTAGCATTTGCCTATTAAAACAGCTACTCTATGTAGAATATATTTAGTTCAACCGCCATATTGGATTTTTTAATGACATCTGTCAAATTCAACGAACTCTCAAATGACGTAACCCTTATTTATGTAAAATGTTTGTACGGTTCTATTATATCTTTTCAAACAATTATTTTTTATATCGGTACTGGTAGTATCTAACTTTTTTTAAATCTAATTACTTTTATTTTAAATCTAGTGACAGCTAGCGTTAAAAAATAATATTAACCTTAAATGTCTTTGTTTACATAATCTCAAATGTGTTCTTTGTTTACATTCAACACGACAGCGGTGATATATAAAGATATGCAATCCTCCGGTGCAGAACATTCGTCAATGTTTTAATACATCCTAGCAAAAAAATATGGCCATCCTTTGTCGACCCATATTTTGCTCAGTATGGTGGAATGGTGTACGCACCACTAGCAAAAGTAGCATACCCAACTTTGCCGACCCATACTTTTATAAATACAATCCAAAGCATTCGCCATTTCATGCTTAGGCTAACAAAAAAGGTAACGGAATGGTGAATGCTCCGAATCTGATATGCAAAAAAATATCTAGAATTGTCCAATGCCTATTACTACTATTTCTACCTTTTCACTTTCTGAGCTGTAACATCGACATATTATAAAAATACTAAATGTGCAGAAACGTTCAGTGCAATGCTGATTGAAACAAAAATTAAACAGTTTATAATATCGTTTTCCCTTTTGAACAAAAATTATAGATCTTAGTATACAATTACTTATGATATTTTTATTAACGTGCAAAAATATTAATTATTTGTAAAAATTAATAAAATTGATAATAATAATTATTATAATAAGGCTAACAACAATTGATTTTTGAAAAGTGTCAAGTATCTTTCACCCACCGATCATTTTAAATCGAGTCTAGAATAAGACAACTTTCCGGATATGTGGTTTAGTTTAATTCAGCTTTAAAGCATTTTCTGTAATTTAGAAAAGGTAAACTTTTTCCATTTCCGCCAAAGCGTAGATAATATTTTAAAATGGTAGATGACAATCGCCTTCGAAACGAATTTAAACATGAATGCGAACTTATTCAAGAGGAAGATGTGCTCGTTAGGTAACTTTCGTTTCAGAATTTTTAATTTAATTTTTTTTCAGTGGTTAATAAGATTTTGGTGTATATGTATAAAAGATTGCTCATTATCGTAAGAAGTCCTTCCCACAAACGTCCTGTATTAATAACTTTTTATAGATTCTCTAGTTCAGTTTTTAATTTGAATGAGTGACGTAAGAAGACAAGCTTCCGGAGAGAAACAAATTGAATGGAATTTTTCAAATGATTTCTATAAAAAATGAAGCAACTTTATTTCTTATATTTTTGTATATAACTCGAATGTCAAACAACTTGAATGTGTATTTTTGATACGACTTTATTTCTACTTTGTGCCCAAATTATCTCTATTAGATTGAACTCATAATGGTAAACGCATATTCTATTTTATTGTACTCACAACACACAAAATATCTTTGTTCCTGAATTTGTCCGTATTAAGACAGGATCGAGGTTATGTTTTTGACCACTATACTGCTTTTCTTATTCTGATTCTTTGTATCATGACATGCTCCCGATGAAATGCTCAGGGATGAACAAGAAAGTGGCAAATTTTTATTATTATAATAAAGTGCTCTTATTCATAGATTGGTAAACCCATATATA
>WYDF02117217.1:0-10234 GCA_009867245.2 Adranes taylori
CAAAGAAGAATCTCGTGTATGACGTCGTCTTTTTAAAGGTGCTGAAGTTGAGATTCTTTGGAGGTGCACGCTACAGAGTGAAAAAAAAACAAAACGTACTTGATCAAAAATAATTTTCCATTTAAATAATTTTTTTCATCTAAATTGAGATCTGAGTTTTTCTTTGAAGAAACTAATATTTCTAAAAAAATTGCATTACCTAACTTTAAACATTTATTATAAAAATGCTAAATTATGAAAAAAATATTTCTATTAAAATTATAGTCTAAATTATTAATATGAGTAACAACACTAGAGTAATCTTTATAAAGTTTTTACCAAGAAACCGAAAAAACCTTAACTCTCTGTTAGTCGCGCGATCAACAATTGTAGACCAGCCTTTAAAAAATTGTTACAAATGGAACCATGAGCTTGTTACGCAAGCGCCTTTTTCCGTAGCTGTTGATAATCCCCCTTCCTATACTATCAGTCTCTAGTAGGCTTATTTCAGTAAGGTTGCGTCAATAATTTCAAAACAAACTTGCTTGATCTATGATTGAAGACCACGCGCCTAACCCCGTTACTCTTTCCGTTACCCCGATAGTTCTTCAAAATAAATTTTGTAAGTGATGTTATTCATTAATCCTTACTGGTTTTATTATATTTTAAACAATTTTGACCTAGACATATATGACCCAAAGAAAAACGTCTTACCGAGACAAGTCGAGATCCGAAATTGTAGCTAGGATGGTTTAATGAATTAGAAAGTGAAGAAGACGATTTATTAGATAACGATGAAGACACGGATGATGTGGAGGCTAATATTATTGAAAGGCTGAAACACCATACAAAATCTGAGCAAGATATTTTATCGGAAGATGCAGCTACCGAAGACATTTCTGAAAATTTTTATCTGGAAAAAGACAAAACGACAAAGTGCATGAAAAATGTGCCTAATGTAAAGTGCGTACCCGTGCTTACAATATTGTAAACTTTATTTCCGCTCCTAAAAGTGATGCGTGTCATGTAATATCAGAAATAGATTATCTGAAACTCTTTTTGACTGTAAATATTATTCGAGCAATAACCATGTCAACAAATATTCATATTGAAGAAAATCGGCAACAATTTGAAGGAGAATGGGATGCCAGACTCACAGATGAAAGAGACGTTAGTGGGTTTATTGCAATTTTGTTTTAGATTGGAGCTGTATGGAGTTCGAGAAAAAACGTGCATAAAATTTGGGAAAATTCGAAGGCAAGTGGAGTTGAATCCTGCTATCTTGCTATGAGTGGGAAACGGTTTAGTTTTCTAATAAGAAAACTAAGATTTGGCGATGTCAGAAGTACAAATGAAAGGAGACAAACTTGAACCGATTAGGGAATTATTTGAAATATGTATAGCAAATTTTTGTACCAAGTGAGTTCCTGCCTATAGACGAGCAATTAATAGCATTTAGAGGACGAAGCTCATTCAGGCAATATATACCTAGCAAGCCTGCAAAATACGGCTTGAAATTTTCACTTTGGTTGAAGCTAAAACATCTTATACGTTCAACCTTGAACCTTATGTGGGAACGAACCCAAAATGGCCATATAAACAAAACAATTCTGCTAAAGACGTTGTTAATAGATTAGTGTATGCAATAGAATGTACCAGTTGAAATATAACCAGTGATAATTGGTTTTCGAGTGTACTAATGGTAAAGAAGCTATGACGAGAAAAAAAACTAACCGATCTTTGTACATTGAGAAAAAATAAGCGAAAGGTACCTTTTGAATTTTTACCAAAAAAGGCAAAGAGAAAGAAAATCCTCATTTTTCAGATATCATGTACTATGGTATCGTAATGTTCAAAAAAAGATTAAGCAGCGATTTTGGTTTCATCTATGCACACGGACGATGCAATTGATCCAGAACTGGGAGATAAGAAAAATCCAGAAATTATAACCAGTTCTAATAAGTTTGGCGTTGATTTGGTGGATCAGCTTTGTGAAAAATATAATGTCGCAAGAAATACCTGCCGCTGTCCAATGGTAAATATTTTAAGATTTATTGGATCTTTCAGGTATAAACGCGCTTTGTATTTATAAGGCCAAACATCCGAATAGTAAGATTTTGAGAAACGATTTTATAATTAATATGGCATGGGAATTGATAAAGTCATAATTATAATTCAGGAGAACCATAACATCATTACCCGTAGAAAACGCGATATTAGCACCCCTCAACAGGGCGGTGGATAATTACGTGGTTCGCTGCAATATTTATCCTAGAAATCGCAATAAACCTAGTCGAAGATAATGTGTTCAATGCAGATAATCTGTACGCAAAGGCCACATGCGTGATATATGCACTTGACTTCATGAATAAAAATTTTCAATGTTGCTTGTCAATTCTTTATACATTTCAGGTTAAATTTTTATTTTTTGCGTCCTATATATATATTAGTAATGATCATATGTTTTTTTATTTTCTATATGTATTACTGATCAATAACATATAACGTTTAATATTCTGTAAAATAAATGTTTAAAAATCATATATATTTTGTTTAAATTTTCAACCTTAAAAATACGAAGAATTTTTATTAAAGCTATATTTTGTTCACAAATGCAAATGTCAATAAACATAATATTTCAACTCATATAAAATAAAAGTAGAATTTTGCTAAAATAGTTCAATTAAAATGGTCTACAAATGCAGACCGCGCGAGTAATCTCATCGGTAAAATGTGCGCGCTTACTGCAGGGTTGAAAGATTTCTCTTTAATGGCTGAAGACAATTTTTCAGACGTAACGTTTGAAAATGATGATACTGTTCATAAAAGTTTTCAAAGTTCGTATTTAGATTTTGTGTCTGAAGAAGTTGATAATAAATTTGACCATTTGAATCTTTATAACATATATTATGATATATAAAAATTTACGAATTAATTTTTTTCTTAAATTTTCAATTTTCTAACCAAATTGCATTTCGAACATCTGACCATTGAGAAACCAGTTGGGCACTATCGGAACGTGTTTTTAGGCCCATTTTTGGCCCAACATACAATCTATCTAATCTCTAATCTTGGACTGGAATTCAACAGCTAATCTTTTTTCTTTCTGTGGTTGTGATGCAAACATGGCAGATTTGCTTGCTCTTCTTTTACCAGCAGTTATGAAAACAAGCAATATTGCCCCTGGAAACTTTCAGTAATGTCGTTTTATCATTTCGTTCCCTCTTATAGACTAATCAGGTGTTTACTGTGCGTAAGTTCAGAACATATCTAACACTCGAAAATACCAATGTCTGATTTGTATGTGGCACTCTGTAAAGTTTTATTAGCATACCATGCAAAACGACTGCTATATGCTTATTGTATATATATAAATTATTGTCTATTTGTAAATATTATTGTAAAAAAAATAAATGCTATGTATGCTAAACTGGTTGTTTCTATTTATTTACCTATATATGGATCTTTATTTCACTAAAATCGGCTGTCTGGTGTTTCTGCAAATAAAGATTCCTTAATCTGATACAAAAAAAGGATCACGTGATTTGAGCCAGATAGACTGGCTGTAAGTGCAAAGGTGTATGTTGAAGTGTTAACTATGTAGCATATTCAATCATAATATAATTAGCTATTCTGATCAAAATTTTTTTTTAAACGCTTGCCCCCACTGTATATTATTTTGTGTACGTAGCATCATAACTTTAAAGATGATCCTCAGCACGTCATCGGTCCACATACGTCACCTAGCGATGAATTTACGATGTACTATCTAGACAGCAATACAGGAATCTACATTATCGGCTATTGCTGTCAATATTCAGCAGAAATACCAGTTACCTAATAAAAATACCTCATAAAATAACTTCAAATGTTTGTTTACATCCAACATATTCCCCCAAATAATTTGTCGATGCGCTCATCATGGAGGCCCCCACAACACAACTAGGTCCCCCCTGCTGCAGGCTCTGGAGCACAGCAGAGCCCCCTGCCGTAGGCCTCGGAGCAGAGCAAAGGCCCCAGCACAGACAGCGGAGCAGAACAGAACATGGGTCAAAAGCCTGAAATTATACTATTAATCGTTAAAAATTTAAATTTCCCGCCAAATATTCGATAAATCAAGTCTCTGTGTCATGTTTAAGCCTCCCAGCACGGAAATGCGCTGTCCTTCGCCATCTTGGATTTTGAACCACTAAACTATTTACCAGATGTCAAACCACTAAACAATTTATGCTAGACCCCAAAATACCGCTCCACGGATCGGTTACCACTTTAGAACGACTTTGGAACAGTTCCCTTGGCAAGTCGGCGGGGGAGCCAAATCGGCGGTCTGCTACTACTTAGCAAAGCCACACAGGATGTTTAGCAAACAGAAACTTTAGTATCGGGGTAATTTGACCTTGAAGAAAATTGCACTATTTTAAACTAGTTAAAAAATGTGAGAGGATTATTAATCATAAAAGTAAAATTCGATACCACATATAAATCCAATTAAAGTTGTTCGACTATGAAATTCAATTAAATGTATTTCGCAGAGTTATTTAACTTTTTCAATTGAATTATAATATGACGAAAGAGACGTTCAAATTTAAGTAAAGCAGTTTTAACAATTAGATAACACTTTCAAGTGTTATTGTCATTAGCTCTGAAATAAAAATTAATTAAAGCTATTGTTTAATTTTCAAATTAATAGAGCAACAGCCTTTATAAATTATCTACCCTTCTGCACTTTCAGCCAGTCTGTCTGGCTCAAATCACGTGATCCTTTTTTTTTGAATCAGATTAAGAAATCTTTATTTGCAAAAGCCAGCCAGCCGATTTTAGTGAAATGAAGATCCATATATAGGTAAATAAATAGGTAAATAAATAGAAACAACCAGTTTAATATAGATAGCATTTTTATTTTTTCACAATAATATTTACAAATAGACAATAATTTATATATATATATATATATATATATATATATACAGTAGTCAATAAAAAATAATATTTACAATATATAATGGTTTAGAATTGCAGACATCAAATAAATTATTGCATGAGTTGCTCGCGTAATAAAGCCGATCTCGTAACTGACCGGCGTTTTGAGTACAAATATAAAAATGAGGAAGCCATAATTGATTTCGGGTGATTAGCGCAGAGTGTACATGACTAGTGACAAGAAAATACTCTAATAATAAACTTATCGCAAGTTGGGGTAAAGATAAAGTCAGATGAGGGCAATGTATGAAAATATTTTAGCGCCCGCAGACAAAGTGGCGTTATGTGATTGTTTTCTAATCTCTCCGCCTACACTGTACGTGAAATATATTTTATCATTTATACTGGACCATTTCCGTAAAAATATTATTATTTATTAAAATTAAAATTTAGTTACATCAGTATTGTTATTTTCTGCTAGCTCTCACCCCCTAAACAAAAACACTTATTGAATTTTTTTTAATGGCTATAAGACTCGTCGAATTAGTTTTAAATTTCGATTGAACTAAATAAAAAACATTTCGTTCTATAATATTTCCTCGCTTACGTATTTTTGAAAGGAACTGAGCAGTTTCCCAAAAGTGTTTGTAAGCGACATTCATATGCATTTAAATTTGCGGTTTTGACTGCATCCGGTTTGATAATATATGAAATTTTATTCTAGGAAAAAGTTTTAAACAACAGGAAATGGCACGTCAGATAGTCTTTGATGCTTCATTGCCCGGATGTGTGCATAGTCAGATAAACAGTTTGAAGCATTACAACAACAGGATGGAGAATTTTAAATTTTATAATGATGGATCTGATACTAAATCTAAGACAGATGAATCTGAAAACAACGATGATGATGCCGCTACAAGCGACTATGACAGGGAATATCAAACACTTCAGCAGTAGTCGAAGTTACTCTAGAGACAATTTTGAAGCGTGTTGCAGAAATAAAAAAATTTGTTGAAACAACAACCCTTACACAATCCAGGATCTACTTAATGAAATAGAGGAACATAGCTTTAGCGAATGTCTCCCTGCTTATTGGTATATGAATATTGCTAATGAACCTCCTCTGCGTAATGTTAATAAATTATTTGATCGATTATGAAAACTTCGTGCATCTAATGCTGTTGGTACTATGAATGGTTTAATGGAAATTGCTAATAGGCAAATATGATATCAGGAAGAGGACCAAACAAACAGTGTATAAAACAGTGTCCTATCCTCTTCCTATCCTGACATATAGCACGGAGTCTTGGACGCTGACTAGTAGACTATCTATCAAGAATACCTTGAATGAAAAACCTCTCAGTGTGAGAATAGAAGAAATGCAACTTTGATAGATAGAGACTCAAGTGGGAGACTCCAGCAGACAACACCTGGATCAGGGCCCAAGCGCACCACAGGAATGTCTGGTGTGGTTTCATCAAAACATCTACAGCATAAAAGGTAGAAGAGAACGACGTAAGTATAACTGAACTATAAATAAGTAAATATAATTGAACAAAAGTTGGAGTAGACAGTATAGATGAAAAATGTACGACATTCAGTTGTAGCCTCCGAACGCAAAGCTGGCCATTGACAATTTTCTACTACAAATTTGTTGATATTTGTAGAGCTGGCTCTTTTATTATGTATAATTCGTATCCTCAAAATAATGAAACTGGATTTAATTTTGTGGAAACATTAGCAGATGATTTTGTAAAAAGTCAAATATTTAAACGCTTAGAAATTTTTCGTCTAACAAATGAGTTATATACTGTCATCCGCGGTAACCAGAATATTCTTCCACCCGTCTATGATGAAGAAAATTTGCTCTACTTGCCTAGCAAAAATACGAATATGGACATTCTTTACGTGTTTAGAGAAAGAATAGAAAACCAACTTGTTGCCAATGTTATAAGAAAGTATGTATAAACTGTGCTAATAACATAAAATAGACCTAAACTGGGCAGGCTCTTATGGCTAACTTTTTATTGTGCATGTTTTTTTATTTTTATAATTGTGAATAATATTTTAATTTAATATTGTTGATTTATGTGTTTTACTAAGAAACATATTTTTTTCAGATATTTCAAATATCTGAATTTTTTTTTCGTATATCATGTTTAATTACATTGCAGTTGTAAAGTTCGTAGCATCAAAAATGTTTATTCAGAAAAATTTTCTTTTTATAATAAATTGGGGCAGACTGGATCAATGTGTTTGTGTAGCAGCAGTGGATTGTATAATTTGCTGCTTGTGGTTCGGATTCGTTAAGGATATTTTGCGAATAGTGAAGAGGGATGTTAATTAATATCTACGTACAACTTTTAGTTCATGCAAAATTAAACACTGTGATAAATTTTAATAACACGAGTTTACTATTAATTTGAACTAACAAAAATTATAAAATAACTAATTACACTATTAAAATATATGATTGAATTGAGTTTAGATTCTTAAGAATAATAAATTGTCTAATAAATTTTGACTTTATTGTCGACAGAGACAGGGAGATTATGTTAGTCTCTTGTAGACTAAACTAGAACGCAGGTTACAATCGCGAGCGAAAATAATCCTTTGGCTATGGTAATTCAATAAGAGTAAAGAAAAATAGGTGCAATTGTCAAACGTCCAAGCCCCTTATAGAGCGAAAACCAAGTTAATAGGAAGAAGGCTTGAACGAGAGTAGTTTATGCGGATTCTTTAGTAACCATATTAGTCGAAAAACATCGGATGTCTTTACCAGGCCTAATTTGAGTTATTGGCTAAATACAAGCGGCCGGTTTATGGCCGATTTAATTGCTTTTGCGGATACAATCAATTATGCTTGCTTTCGCACGCTAGAAAGAAGGTATTATCACGTTCGAAGGGTACCAATGAACCGTTTTGTATAAACTAGCAAAATGTACATTCGAAAATCGGTAACGAAATATATTTCAATTACGCGTTATTTATTTTAACCCTAATAGCTTACAACTTGCTTAATTATTTTGTCCAAAATATTTTTTAAGAAATATAAATAATACTTTTAGTACACGATTTTTTATATTTTAACAAATCACTTAAGCTAATGACGTATTCTGATTAAAAAGAGTCAGTAAGACTTTATGTCAGCTTAAGGTATAAAAAAAAATTTGACATCAGAAATTAATAGTTAAACGGTATTATTAATTAATTGTTGCATGTTAAAGTGCTTATGGGCTTTATAGAACTCATTAAATTAATTTTAATCTACAGAAATTAATATAATAGACATAAAATATACTTTAAATTACATACAAGATTTAAATCAAATATTATAAAATATATTTATGATCAATTAGACCTAGAAATAAACCCTAATGAAAACAAAGTGTCTAAATAACATACGAGCATTTATTAAATAATCGAGTAATGAGATTGAACATAAATCAGTATTACATTAGTAATAAAATACACTAACAAACAAATAAATAAATATCATTCGTATTTATTTTGTTCTGTTAATATTTTGAAAGCTGGACATTAAATGTGGATTATTTTATTTATTTATATTTTCATTTAAGTTCAAACTTTTCATGGCTTTTTCCTAACACATATTTAATTATCAGAATACATCTATTTAAATATGTGAAGTATATGACTCAAATAATAAATGTAAAATTGTTTTATGAGATAACACTAAAACATTGCCTAAATGTGACAAACTCGATCTAAACCTGTCAATGAATCGATCACAGGCGAAAGTGATAAATTATGATAAATAGTGTTACCCGAAAGAAAACTTTGAGAACTTATGATATGATAGAACAACTAATACACTTATATGAATTAATCTCTTATCAAACTAAGTTTTATGGAACTAAATACATTTATTATAGATTTTTTAAACATAAGAAAATATTAATAGTTTTAACTTTAAAATATTTTTCATAGTTTTAATTAAATAATTCGGCAATTAATCAATCAAAATACTAAAACATTACGCTAAACTCCTTATATGTATATCATAAATTATAATATGGTTACGTTTGATATTATTAACATAAACGTTTGATTTTAATATTAATAACTATTCATTATGTCAAGATCGTTGACATTCTATATGAAGAACATTTTACGATTAAATGAAATTAAAATTCTTAGGAAAGAGCTCAACCTTGTTCACTAAGAAATTAAAAAATAATTTATATCTGGTAACTATGAGAGTGTTCAAGACGTTTCTTCTGCTGTTTGCTGCAGGCGAAATGTTCGTAAATATACAGTTTTATTTAAAAAATTAATGCCGTTAAGGCGCATACGGATGACAATGTACATTTTTATAACGAGATAAGGGTAGCCCTCCTACAGTGCTGTAGATAGGATACCAGAAAATACCGAATTGTGGCAAACGCCAGTGTTATAAGCGCCAGTAGAAAATAAAGGGATGCTTTACGAAAAGTTTTTAAAAGAAAATATTTTATATTAATTCAACAGTTTTTATTAAAAATATAAACATATGTAAAACAAAAGACCTAAATATCTGTCCTAATTTAATTTAAGCTCATTTTCTTAAATTTCTTCTTCATCGCTGTTCAGCACAATGAGGCGAGAGGGTTTTTTCGGTCGAACGATATCATCACTTTCTAAACCCATTTCTTCGTTAAGACTTTTTGCATATTCTGCCTTCTCTACAAACACTGTTATATAAGCCTGTCTGCTGGCCTTTACATGTTTGGAGTACATCTCATTGTATGGAGACATGCAATTTTACAGGTGACTTTTGAACTTTCAGCTTCTTTCAGCATAAGGACGTTAGAGAAATGACATTTCGGTTTCTGTAATTTTTTTAGAGTAAACTTAGAAATTCTTATTAGATCTGTAGCATTCAGATTCGATTTAGTTAACAACTTAGGAAACCATTCCCACTAAATCCGCTTCGCCAAATTCTCCTACCACTTATAAATCTAGTTCTTTTACCGAAAACGATATGACTTCGATACAAGTTTTAATTGAAAATTCCTTCTAAGCTTTCATAATGTCATTGGATTTTGATTCAATTGTGTCTAAAATACATGGAGATGATTGTCTTCGGTAGTACATTTTAAAGGTATAAATTATACATTGATTTAATGCTCGCAAGATCGAGGTGGTCAAAACTCCGCTTTGCCCTTGGGTTGACTTAAATTCTGTGACTGACCTGGAGCGTTATATACTTGTAATAACACTTTACGTTCATGTGTTTTTCCTTTAAATAATTTTCAGCCTCTGGGATGCAAAATAGTTGAAAGCCATTCTTCAAACCAATCTCCTACTACCGTAGCATTCGTGTTTCTTCTCA
>WYDF02117228.1:0-10233 GCA_009867245.2 Adranes taylori
CAGCGATTCTCAAAATCTTTTTGAACCTGAATGCGATTTAGTCGAAAATGATGAAAATTTACAAATATCTGACGATGGCAATGATTCTGTATGGTGATTAGATGACGATATAACTTTAGCAGAGTTGCTACAAACCAACCGCAACAAAACAACTGATATTATATGGACAAAAAACCTAAATTTATCTTCCAATAGTATTAAGAATTTTTCTGCAGTGGCCGGTGTTTCCCAATTTATAAAATATATGAAAGATCCAACTCCCAACAAACTTGTACGCTGAACAAAATTTCCAGCAAACCGGCAAGCCATATAAAAAAACTGATAAGGCCAAGATTAAAACCTTTATTGGAATTAATTTGCTGATGGGCATCAAAAGTTTGTCTAGCTATAGAGATCATTGGTCTACAGCTCCTGATCTGTACGATCCCTACATCAGCAAATTATGTACACTTAAACTCTTTGGCTGGTTGCTATCAAATTTGCATCTGAACGATAACTATACAATGCCACCAACAAGTCGACAAGCTTTATAAGGTACGACTATTTTTAAATATGATAAAATTTCATTTCAAAATTAAATTTAAAGGAAGAATCCTAAAACAATACTTGCCAAAGAAAAACCATCAAGAGAGGATATAAAGTATGGATGATGGCAGACGAATCAAGCAATTGTTTAGACTTTGACATTTACACATTAAGAAGTAACAAAATTGTGAAAAATTTAGGGTCAAGGGTCGTCAAATACTTTACACAGAATTTGGAAAATAAATACCATAAAATCTATTTTGACAATTATTTTTCAAGTGTGCCACTCATACAAGATCTGCTCAAAGATGATACATATGCTTGCGGAACAATTAATGTTGGAAGAAAATATCTTCCAGATTTTGTTTCTGATAAAAATATGAAGAGAGGTGACTGTGAATCATTCCAAAGCAACACTGGTTTGTCAACATTTAACTAGATGGATAACAGATCAGTACATCTCATTTCTAACTACTCTACTGTAAGTGAAACAACACAAGTAAACAGGAAACTAATAGATGGCACTCTTACACAAGTAAGTCCATAAGGACTTACAGATTATAATAAATTCATGAACGCCGTTGACAAATTTGACCTACTGAAAGCAGTATACGGCATAGATAGAAAAAGTAAGAAATGGTGGCACCCCATTTTTTTTATTGGTGTCGCTGTTGTCAATGCTTTTATTGTGTACAAACATGTTGGAAATACAAAATTATCGATGAAAGATTTCCGTAGAAGTGTCATAAACCAATTAGTAAGCACAATTCTTGTAAAGCAAATTGGCTTTGCCAATGGAATTGTCAACATCAATAAAAAAAAGGCAAATTACAGCAGCCAATGTCAGTTCGACTGAAGTGTAGTCAGGATCAGTCAGTTAGAACAAGACAAAGATGTTCTTTATGTAGCACTAAAGTATGTGAAAGTGCGAGCTAATTGGATGTGTTCAGTGTGTAAGGTACCTCTATGTTTAAGGTCAAAAAAAGATTGTTTCCAGGCGTATCACACAAAAAATGAAAACTGATTTTGTGGTAAGGTGGGATAATAAATAACCCACCATTTTATTTTCAAAAATAGTGTTTATTTCAAAAAATTTTTTATAGTATATTTCTTTTATCTATTTTTACATTTTTTTGATTGAAATTCCTGTACCGCAAAGAGTTAAAGACTGTACGGTAATAAGATCGACCCTACGCTGATTAGCATTTGTTGTACATCCATATACAACAGAAATGCATCACCATTGGGGGCTTTATTTTTCAAATTTTACCGGAATGAAGGAGGGGGGGGGGCGGCAAAAACCCCATTGCCTCCAGGCAAATCCGCCCTTGAGGTAACTTCTGGATTAATAATCATTTTTGGAAGATATTAAATCATGCACACTTGAAAAAGAAAAGCTGATTGAATAGACTTCGGATATCACTCTGGTATCACTCAGCAATCAATATCATAATTTTGGATATCTCTCGATAAAGAATATCCAACTCTTGGTGATGAAGCTATCAAATTGTTAGTTGTTCTTTCGGCTTTCTATTTGTGTGAAAAGAACTTTTCTAGTATGTCGCTAATCAAATCCAAACAAAGAAATCGCCTGGATGTTCGTTCAGCGCTTCAACCCCGGATATCAGATTTGGTTGCAAGAAACTAGCAACAGACACTAAGAAAAATTGTAATTTTGACAATATGAAATTAAAAAAATTCTATGTAATATTTAGTTGGCATTTCAAATATCACTGATTGAATTTATTATCGTAACATGTTCAGTCAGTTCTAACTTGGCTTTGAAAATAAATATACCCGGCTTTATATTAGTTCAATTTTGTGTGTATAAAGATCAGCCGCGGCTAAATATTATTTTATAAAATATTTAATAGAAACTCAAGATTTAAATATTTTTTACTAATTAAAACTCCGTCGTAAGTTCGAATAAGCAAAAGTCGAGAAGACTGTATATACAGGGTGTTACAATAGTTTGGACAGGTGTTAAATGTGAACGGAGCTTAAACGTGAATTGTTTTTTGAGGTTAAGTTTTTGTTTTGACATCTTCATCATCTTTTACAAATTGAATCATGGAAAAGGTGAGCATTGAACAAGGTGTTAAAGTTATTGAAGCCTATTACGAAAATGGACGTTCAAACAAAAGTCCATTTCGGGATCTTCGTGATTTTTTTCGGCCCCACATTATCGAACAACCGAGAGTGCTATTGTCAAAATTGTGAAGAAATTCAAAGAAACTGGGTCTGTGGCAGATGATAAGAAGCCAGTACGTGCCCGTGCAGGACGCTCAGCCGAAAACAATGCTGCCGTGAGGCAGAATGTAGCCGAAAGCCCAAATACCTATATTTGACATCAAACAGGACTTGGTCTTGTCCACGGTCACTTTGCATCGGATATTGACGAAAGATTTGTCGTTGAACGCGTACAAAATTCAATTAATGCAAGAACTTAAGCCGACGGACCATTTAAAGCGCCACACATTTGCCGATTCGATACACGAACAAAGACAAGTGAATAACGAATTTTCCACCAAAATCTTCTTCAGCGACGAAGCCCATTTCCATCTGAATGGCTACGTCAACAAGCAGAATTGCAGAATATGGGCTGTTGAAAATCCAACGGCAATTGTTGAAACACCAATGCATCCACAAAAAGTCACAGTGTGGTGTGCATTTTTTGCTGGAGGAATCAATGGATCATATTTTTTTGAAAATGTTGAATGATGAAAATTTTGAAAATGGCTGGTAATTCGGTCACAGTGAATGGCGAGCGCTACCGCGTAATGTTAACAAACTTTTTGTGGCCAATATTGCAAGATTATGATATCTATAATATGTGGTTTCAACAAGATGGCGCCAAGTGTCACACAACCCACGCCACAATGGCTCTCCTGCATGAGAAGTTTCCCAGGCGCATTATCTCCCGAAACAGAGTCAATTGGCCATCGAGATCTTGCCATTTGACACTGCCAGACTTCTTTCTTTGAGGCCATCTGAAGAGTAAAGTGTATGCCAACAAGCCAATCACCATTCAGCAACTCAAAGACGAGATTTCACGGTGCATTAATAACATTGAGAAACAATTGTGCGAGATGTTATAAAAAATTTTGATAAGCGGATCGACGTGTGCCGCCGGAGTCATGGCTGACATTATCTTTCACAATTAATTGTAATGGATCAAATAACATTTTTCATTAAAGAAATCTTCATTGTTGTACACCACTGATTTTTAATTAACGTTTAACATCGATGCGTCTTATTGTAACACCTCTTACGTGTATCTGATTCACACCAGTCCGCGAAATATTGTTTTCCATTTTCACCGGTTCACGAATGTAAAAATGTTGAAGACTACTGAGTTGCATTATATATACAAATACGTGAATTTCTTAACAATACTAATCCGGAAACTGTAAAACGAGTAAATAATTACACTTTGTGAAATCTGTAAACTAAAACTATTACAGTTTTATAAAACCTATTGTCAGTGGCAGATTACGTATACGTAAGTTAAGTCACATATAAAAATTATTATAAAGAACCACACAAGTTAACAAACATATGTATAAATAACAGATATCGATTTACAACAATGTTATGCATAAAAATAAAAAGCTAACCTAAACAAAACCAAAATTTACACAAATACGGGTGCTGTTGTTAAACTTTCAGGATAGAAGAAGACAAAAATATCTAGAAATAAAATAATACTTTATTCCTTTTCAAAATAGTCCCCTTTACACTCTATACGTTTTTTCATGCGAATAAACCATGCATCAAGCATTCTTTCCACACAGAAGATGGTAGGCTTGAAATCTCATTTGGAAACTCTTCTACTGCATCTTCTGGAGATGAAAATCGTTTGCCACGTAGTCGATTTTTTATTTTTGGAAAAGTAAAGAAGTCGTTAGGACTTAAATCAGGACTATATGGAGGATGAGACAACAATTCTACCTTTTGACTGCTCAATTAGTTTACTGTTTGTTCCACAGTATGGGAACTGGCATTGTCATGGTGCAGAATAATGCGTCGCATCCTATTTGTTTTTCGCAATTCAGTGATAACTTCTGGTAAACAAATGGATGTGTACCATCCTGCATTGACAATTCTATGATCTTCAAGTGAAATAGTAGCGACATGCCCAGTTTTAGAGACAAAACAAGCTACTATTTTCTTAGAAACACTGCGACAGCGGTGACTTTTGTGGGTTTGATTTCATCTTCAAACATCCAAACAGTTGACTGCTGTTTTGTTTTTGGTTCATAACCGTAGATCCAACTTTCGTCACGACTAGTAATGTCGTAGATCAAATTTGACCTCCCTGAGTCGAATCGTTTAAGCATTTCTTTACACCAGTTCACACGAGCCTCTTTCTGAGTATGTGTGACTCAATTTCTCTATACGTAACATGACGATCTGACATTATCATATTTCGTACAGCATCAATGTTTTCAGCAGTTATCGAAGTCATTGGTCCACCTGCACGAAATTCATCACTAATATAACTGTCGCCAAATTTAAACTCTTGGTACCATCGAAAGACAGTTATCCTTGAAGGTGCCTCTTCACCAAAGGCAATTTTCAAATCTTCGATACACTCCTTTTCACTTCTTTTTAAACGAAAATAAAATAATATCATTGCTCGAAAATGTTCTCTATTTAAATCCATTTTTATTGAATTCTAAATAATTTTGAAAATTTGCATTAACGAAACGGTTTGATATATTTACAATCTGTCACTTTTGTTTGACAACTGACAAATCAAACTTCATGACCCTTTATAGCTTAATAATCGCTTAAATACAGTGTTGCCACATCCCGAAATTTTAACAGCACCATATTTATAGATTTACACTCCTATCATAATTTTGTTTGTTTGATTTAATTATTGTAGTGCCTGACGATGAATTAAAAAGAATCGAAACCGGTCGCAAATAAAAAGAATAAGGAAGTACAAGTTTAAATTTATTTTTTTAATTAAATATAAAAACATATAAATAGTTTTATTCCATTTTATAAAATGCGTTCGTAACACCAAGCCAATGCAATAATTTTATTTTTATTATTCTTTAGAGATTTATAAAAGCTAAACATCAAACACAAACATTATATTTATAATCTCGAGTACAATGTAACTATTAAATATACATTCATCTTAATTTTGATCTTGAGCATCTACTAACCGAAGGTCGTGAAATATTAAATATTGTAATAAATTTAGATCTGCATACACACGTATATAAGTTTTAGGAAATATTTCAATCAGCCTATACGAGGAAACTTTTAATAAATAGCATAAGTGATATTTATAAGCGGTATTGCAAAAATGTTATTAATATAATCATGGACAAAAATATTGCATTTTTTAAAATTATAATAATATGTAGGTAGAGTATGATATTTATAATTTGCTATGTTGTCACAGACAACATGACAATTTTACAATATCACATCTTAAAACTGCTTGTATAATTTTATAAATTAATTTATTCTTTGTTGGTTCTGGAACTGTAGAAACCGAAGATGCTATAAAGCGAAACCGGTCATTATAAATAAGTTTGAATAAGGAAGTATAAATCTCGTTTAATAATAGTTATTCAATCTTAGTATGGATCAAGAAATTTTAAGACTTTGCCAAGTGTTTTATTTTGAAGTGTCCTACGTATATTAGAACCATTTTCCTTACATGTAACAGCATTAGAACAGATTTGATTGTGTGACCTCTTCTAATTGTAGTTGCAGTTTGAATTCTTCTGAGCATGCTTTGCAGAAGATTTCTAATGATTTCTTGCGCAATTCTAATCTATCCTTTGTGAGCTGAGATTTACAATTCTTAATTGCGACTTTCTCATATATGGCGTTTCTCATATATGGACTTGCTCAAGGTACAAAAGCATTGTTCCGATTACATGTGGCCAGCCTGCATAAATACAAATTTATTATACCCAATAAAACCGCCATTTGATGTTTTGAAGGTACCAGTCTGCATCTTATCTCAAATTAACCGTGAAATCTTCGCAAGTGATGTCGCACATAGCATAATGGAACCTCCACCAAAGCTAATAGTTTCTACAAAATATGCAGGCTATCAACATATTTAGCATGCATAAATGATCATCGATACTTGTAATTGAAATTTTGATCAAGAAATCTGAGAGGATGTTTTCATTAAAAGATGAAACGGAGCTTAGCCGTTATCAGACAAGAGATCGGCTGAAAACATGTAATAGGTTATATCTTTATGCCTGATGGACTATTATAATTTTCTATAACATATATTGCTCGTGCAAGAAACTCAATTAATTTATACTTTTATCTAGTCGGCCTGATTTTTCTAATCAGGCCCATTATATTATTTACATAGGTGAATAGGTTTCGCAATAAAACATTTATTATATGACGACAAGAATTAATTTTCTTTTTGCTTTTCTGCTTGCTTTAAAAATTGCCTTTATTTTGTTCCGTTTATAATAAATGGTATGGCTTTAATCGCGCTCGTTAAATGACTGACATGTTGTTTGAAGCTAGTTATAATGTAAAAGTTGTTAGGGCGACTCTCTTCATTAAAAAATTCGTGAACTTGATCGCCACTCCATCTTTCATATACTGGAAGACCTACGTTTTGTTATATCTTGCATCAAACAAACGTTGAACCTTTTAGTTTTGACTGTCACCTTTTAACTCGTCTATTAAATTCAATTAGCACAATAGTTTACCCTAAAACTAAACAATATTAGTCTAACCTATAGATCGCCCACCCTAGAACCCGGCGGTCCCCATATTTGCCTACGGCGAATATTCTCGCGACTTTTTTTATTCGACGCATAATGCATGGTGCTATATGTGTGCAAAATTTCAGCCTCCTTCTTGTTATTGTAAATTGTTCCTTGGAGTCTCCTCTTTCAATTACATATAAAAGGTTTGCACTGATGTGAATACAAGAGACATATTAATGTGAACTAGGAAAAATTGTCACAACATGAATCCTGTATCTGTCCTATACCTATACGTAGTACATACGTATATGGTATATGAAAGATAAAAAGTAAAGATAAGAATATTAGTGAGCTAGCTATGAAATGCTATTTGTTATAAAGGATCTTCTGAAAGTTGATGATGAATGAATTGTCCAGTCAGAGGTTTAGAAATTGCGTCGTCGAAATGAAATGAAAGGGATGCATCTTTAATCACTGTCGCCGAAAATATACCAGACGAGCCGACGGTGAGGTTCTTCACGAGTGGTGGGATATAACCATCCTTTGGCCGGGGTATGCGGCAATGGACCGTCTTCAGGAGCCATTGGTGGGAGTGGTGAACCTAGACGAGTCCACGGATCTTCAATTTGGCTTGGGATGGATTTGGCGTCAGATCTAGCACACGGACTTCTACTAAATATCGTGGCATTCGTGGACGACGTTGCTTGATGGGCCTCTCTGGAATGGGTCTCTGCCGTCGTTGTTGTCTCGATGCGCTTGACGGTTGGCCTTCCTCTCCCGACCTCTTCTCTTTCGCATCGAGGACGTAGATTGCATGGAGTGGTTTACAAAATATTTATGGGTGAGTGAGTGGAACTGAATATGAAAATACGATGACTAAAGATCGAAAGATTCAGCCGAAAGTTAATAATGGAATGTAATATATGTATGTAAGAATTTTTTTACTAAGAGGAAGCGAGTTTAATTTAAATTCAAATTAAGTGATTTGTTATGGCACTTACTTTAGCAAACCATTTTTAATACTGCGTATGTGCTCGCTGTGTAAAAGATAGGTCTGGTCATTTAAGGAGGTTTATGTTAGCTGAAACGTGCGACTAGGAAAATAACCATCGTAAGACCCAAAATTTCTCAGTCAAATAAACAGTATATAATGCACATGTACTAAAAGGTGCTGGTCATTTTACATGAACAGGAGCTTAAAACTAGCAACGGTTTTCGAAGTAATAAGAAGAGTTGTTACGCCATTAAGATTTTCTATTGGAAATAGGAAGTTATAAAATTTTCGGCTGAAAGATAACGTTTCGTTTTGACCATTAAGAATTATCCGTTGCAGCTAAGAATCTATGAAAAAGAACGTTACGAAACAGGAAAATATCTCTACGCGAAATTGGCCTCTAGTAGAAACATACATATACAATTTGAAATCTGTGTGAATAAATGTTTGAACACTTGCGTCTATACTAAGCGCACGTGTACGGAAGAATCATAAATTACTTTAATTCTTTGGATAGAAATGCCTTTATTTTTTGCGTGAATAACGGACATCTGAATATAAGCGTTATTTATTTCAATACAATACCACTACTGACCCGTTTCTTCTATATATCTATACTAGCGGACCCGGCAAACATTGTTTTGCCCCCCCCCCCCCGCCACCTAGTCTAATTGCCGTGGCCACCAACATGATCTAAGTTGCCGCGACTTTTTCGCGGCCAGGGACGTGGTTTAATTGTTGCGGCTTTGCCTTGGTCAACGACATGGTCTAGTTGCCGCGGCCAGCGACATACCTAATTGCCGCGGATTTATCGCGGCAAGCGTCATGGTACAATTGCGCATGTAGAAGTTGATGTGCTGCAATGGCCTAATTGGTCTTATTGCCGTGGCTTTGATCCAAGAGGGCCGCGAAGATTTTGAAAATGACGACCGTCCTGGGCGCCCCAGCACATCAATAGGTAATAATAACATCGAAAAGGTGAAGAAGATAGTTATGGACAACCGAATAAGTTTCAGAGAATTTGTTGAAGATGTCGGCATTTCATTTGGCCCATGTCAAGTAATTATTTCGGATGAGATGAGTCGCAGCAAATTTTTTTACCAAATTTTAATCAAAAGCAATGTCGAATGGACGCTGTTCAGGAGCTGTTTATGAAATCAACGACAATCCAGAATTGCTCAAACACATCATAACTGTGTGTATGGTTTGACGTAGAAACAAAGGCCCAAATGTTTCAATGAAGCTTCCTGACCAGCAAAGACCGAAAAAGCTCGCCAGGTTCGCTCGGATGAGAAAGTTCTACTCACTGTTTTCTTCGACAAGAATCGCATAGTATACGAGGAGTTCTTGCCACTAGGTCGTACAATTAATAGAGTACTACCTATAAGTTCTACGCCGTTTAATTGAAGCAATCCACAGAAAACGTCCGAATTTGTGGCGAGACAACTTCTAGCGATTGCACCACGACAATGCAACTGCGCACGCGCACAATTCATTGCTTGTTCGTGAATTTTTGACAAAAAAACAATTTCAGATCCTCCGTACGCACTCGACGGAGAATGCGACCCGATGGAGAATTATTCTATTCCCGAAGATGAAAAAGACCATGAAAGGACGATGTTTTGCCGATATTCACGAGATTAAGACACTTGGGGATTACTGTCAAGAACAACATTGAGGAATAAATAAATATTTTTCGAGAAAAATGATAATTCCGCGTATTATTTGATCACACCTCGTATATTTGTCCGTAAGTTTATGATGAGTAGTAGCTTTTATAACAAATACAATTTCCTATAAATCCGATTGTTCCTATTATTATTTTTTCAAGTAATCAAACGACTCTTGAAATATACAATAGTATAGAAATATAATAAATATTGGAAATGTTATTGCAATAGCTTCTCGAAAATTAGAGGTTTATCATAAGTTTGAAGCATACACAATATTGTCAAATTTTTACATCTTCTTATTCGGAAGATATATTGTGATAGAAGCCTC